>QNUK01000614.1:92500-371823 GCA_013621035.1 Clarias magur | reverse complement strand
TTTCCTGAAATATAAATATTAGGCAGAATGTGAAAGTTGATTTTATTGTTCTTTTCTTTTTTCTGGGTTCATTGACTCATGGCTTGCCATTTTTGGAGGAAGAAAAATGCTGACTATAATGCTAATAACACAATTTTTACACTGAAGCAGAGAAGTGGAAACATCATGCTTTGGGTTTTTTTTCTGCCAAAGGTACAGGCCAACTTTGCCTCTTTAAGGGGCCAATGGACATACCCAACTATTGTAAAATTTTGGATGAGACCCTCCTAAAGATGGTGGAGTTTGCATGTTCTTCCTGTGCTTAGTGGGTTTCCTCCGGGTACTCCGGTTTCCTCCCATAGTCCAAAGACATGCAGGCTAGGTTAATTGCTGTTTCCAAAATTGCCCTTAGTGTCTGAATGAATGTGTGAGTGTGAGTATGTGTGTGTGCCCTGCGATGGATTGGCACCCTGTCCTTGTGCCCTAAGTCTCCTGGGATAGACCAACCCCCGTGACCCTGAATACAGGATTAAGCAGTATAGATGATGAGTGATTGAGTGAATGACCCTCCTAAAGATCGGCCGTAGAGCATCGCCCAGCATGACCCAAAACACTCCATAGCTGAAACTTGCCAAGTGACAGGTAAGAAATGTGAGGATTTAGAAAAGATCTGTAAAGAATAGTGGACCAAAATCCCTCCTGAGGTGTGTGCAAACCTGGTGACCACTATGAAGACAAAGTCAACAAAGACATTCAGAATGAACATTCTGGTTCTTCATATAAGCAGAAGTAAGAAGTAGTGATTTAATCAAGAGATTTGAGTGAGCACATTTTATTCTTTGTTGTTGGAGCAAGCATGTACTGTATAATTTTTTTTTAATGTGGTGTGATTATACAATGTCAGTTAGTTGTTTCTTCGAAGAACAAAAATGGTACTGTACATATTAAATTCATTCAACTTGAATTTTATTTTTTTCATCAAGTAGACCAAATAATTTTCTGGATAATGATTAAATCTAATTTTCTTAATTGTTTATTGTAAATGTATGAGAATCCAATAATGGGTAACTCAAAGTACAGCACATTTAAATTTTAGATCAATTTTAATATATCATTGAACTGTGCCGCTTCACGGAGTTAATTTCTTTTCTCTAGTTGCAATCATGGAACATGTACATTTAAAAAATCTAACTAATAAGCACATACTGGTTTTTGGTTAATTTCAACACAGTGATGTTAATCGTATTTCTTATACTGATTTATGTATTCAGGAACTCATTTTAATCATTACAATGGCTATTAATATCCTTTAAGTACAAATAATTAAACAATAGTGAAAAAAAAACTCAACTGTAATTAGCGTGTAAAAAGCGTGCACGGCAAAAAATTTTTTAGTTTAAGTTACAAAGTTTGCTGTGTGCGTTGCAAACTTTAATACTTTACAGAAAAGAGGAAAGAAGTGCAAAAGTTCAGTCAACATATCTGGTCAGTATAAATTTACTTGAATTTCTGACATCATTTTTGTAAAGAACATACATAATTAAAATTCATTTTAGATTTAACTGAACCTTGTATTGCAGAATGTATTTAATACTATATATTATAATTATTATTGTTGTCATATGTTGCATAAAGAAATGTGGTTTGAAATGGAGCACGCATTTTATGTCTGCCTTGCAGCGGTCACAGGCAGAGGTAGCTCTGTGATAAAGATGTTGAACTGGTGATTGGAAGGTCACAGATTCAAACCACAGCACCACCATCCTGCGGCTGCTCTGCAAGGCCTTGAGTGTTCTGATGAGCGGAAGTTGCTTTGCATAAGTGTATCTGCTGTCCTGTTGTTTGCAATAATAAAGTTACCATAATTTAACTATTTTGCTGAATATCACTTAAATTATCATTTAGTCACACCTCAGCAATCCTTAAAAATACACAGGTGAGACAATTTTTGTGGATGCACTCTTGGAACACGTAGGAAACATTAGTGCCTGTGGGTTGTTAGAGTAATGCAGCTTTTGAATTTAGCTGTGTGCTTTCACTTCCCCTGACCATTATATGTATTTATACAAGAGGTGCAAGATATAAGGCTCACAACCACACAAAAGTGCTAGGTTAAAGGCTATTTGGCAATTCATCACATGATGTTTAAGTAACCCAGGCCTCTATTATTGTCTCCATAACATATGCAGTGTTGTGAAAAACTATTTGCCTTGTATCTTTCTGCCTTTTATATTTTACATATTTGTCAGACTTGATTGTGATAAACCAATTTTAATGTTACACAAACATAATTCAAGAAAATACGAGATGCAGTTTATAAATCATTTAATTTATTAAGGAAAAAGACTGTCCAAACCTTCCTGGGAAAAAGTAATTGCCACGAAACCTAATAACTACTTGTGCCACCTTTTGCGGCATCAACTGTCATCAAGCTTTTGCAATAAATTTGCAAAACCACTAGCAGGTGTCATGGTCTAGCTGGTGGTTGTACTCGCTAGACCGGCTGATGTAGTGGCCGTGGGCATATAGTGTAGGCATGCACGCAGAGGTGTGCGAACAGAAATAGTCTTTTATTTTAAACACAACTCAAAAACAGACAAACAAACAAAGGAACCAAAACAACAAACTAAAACTAGGACTCAGGAAAAACACAGGAACAAGAACTGAACACAGGGAACCAGGAGCTGACACAGGGAACCGACAGAAGGAAACATGGAGCTGGAGCTAACTAAAGAACTAGGGGAACTAGAGACAAGACTGGACAGGACGTGGCTGGAACTAGAGATGGGTCGAGGACTGGAGAGACAGGGCTAGACAGGAGGGGAAGGCGGGCGAAACTGGAATGCCGCCGAAACCAGGTGCCGGAGGCAGTCTCGAGTCTGTCCTAGACGCCTGGCCACGTAGATGGCAACGGCCCGTTCTCGGGGTGGTAGACTCTCGACGCCGGGTGGTGGATGTGGGACCTCCATTGATGCTGGGATGGGAAGGGGGGGGATCCCCCACTGAGGCCCTGGAACGGAGGTTGGAGGCCCTGGAACGGAGGTTGTGGGACCTTTCATAGCTCAGCTGTAGAGCAAGGAGACTACCCTTAGCCTGCTTGCCCCAGCGTTACGGTCCCAGCCCCCCCCAAAAAAAAATTCTCCCGGGAGCCCCCCTCTGCTATGCTTTGGTTGGGTCGAGCATTCTGTCATGGGGTCTAGCTGGTGGTTGTACTCGCTAGACCGGCTGATGTAGTGGCCGTGGGCATATAGGGTAGGCATGCACGCAGAGGGGTGTGCGAACAGAAAGTCTTATTTTAAACACAACTCAAAAACAGACAAACGAACAAAGGAACCAAAACAACAAACTAAAACTAGGGCTCAGGAAAAACACAGGGAACCAGGAGCTGACACAGGGAACCAGGAGCTGACACAGGGAACCGACAGAAGGAAACATGGAGCTGGAGCTAACTAAAGACACATACAGTAGGGGAACTAGAGACAAGACTGGACAGGACGTGGCTAGAGATGGGGCGAGGACTGGAGAGACAGGGCTAGACAGGAGACAGGGCTAGACGGGAGACAGGGCTAGACAGGAGACAGGGGCAACACAGACTAGAGACCAGATGGGTTAGTGGTTAGTGAGGTTAGTAGCTACATGGAATATGGGACACTGGATGCTGACCTAAACAGGTTAGTATCTAACTGGATTAGTGGCTAACCGGGTTAGTACAAAACTAGGGGACCGGAACTGGAACACAAAAGGCAGGGCACCCATGAGGCTATTCCAAACTTGCAGCCAACCTACTAGAGACCAGAACCACTAGCAGTCAATCCCACTAGAGGCTAGCCTACTGGAGGCTAACCCTACTAGGGGCTAACCCTACTAGCAACCCTGCTAGCGGCTAAGCACTCATGGGGTTACAAACATCTAAACAGATAGGGAAGCTACACACAAAGAATTAAACCAGAAGACTGACACTGGGAAGACACAGAACAGTAATTACACTATACACAGGAGGAGACACAGCCTAACTACACACTGAACAGAGCAGCTCCATGAATCCACAGACACAAGGAACATCAAGAAAACAAACAGATCCCTCTAGAAAAACAAAGTCTCAAACTAGAAGATATGACGGCTGCTCATTCTGTTTATCATATGTCCTTAGCTGCATTGTAATACTTTCATTACTGGAACTATAGCCAAAACTTGTGTATGTAGATGTGTTGGGGTCTGTTTGTTGAAAATGTAACATTTTATTTTATTTCTGGTCAAAAGAACGAAATCAACTAAATGGACTCAAAAAAAGATTTGTTCATTTTCATGAACAAGATTCAAAGAACCGAGTAAGCAGAAGCAATGTTTACTGCAGTGTATCTCCACTTTACGACAAGTTTATCTGGTGTCTCAGATTGAATTAAAACACTTGAAGACATGCATGGGTCATGATAGAAGTACGTGGAGTTATATTGATTTCCACATTTAAAGGATTTAAAGGAGATATCCACACTGCCTCCTTCTGTTCATGTAAATATTCTTTCATACATGCTCTTCAATGTCATACATATGAGTTCACAGAAAGATGGCAGCGTAGTTCTTTTCCTACTGAAGTCTGACATTCATTTCTGCAAAATTTAAACAGGTTTCCAGCACCATTTGAATACTAAATACTGTTTCTATCATTATGCTTATGTTGAGATGCTTATGTTATATAAAAAACAGAACAGAAACACAAAGAGACAGTGAAAGAAGACATCACAATATCAAGTAGATTAAAAAATTTTTTTTTTTTTATTTTATTTATTGATAATTAAAAATATATAATTAAGTGAGCGGTTTGCGACCTTACATTTTAACTGACATTAATAGTAAATATTTTAAAAGATCTGTCAAAAGGTTTATATTCCTAACAAATTGTTTTGCCTTGAAAAAAGAGCATCCTCAGAGGTTTTTGCATTGTTTTCTGCAAATCACCAACCATCTTTTCGATACCCAGCACAACGTAATTTATAGTACTGTATACTTGTACATTTTTGTTGGTTTCTAAAATGCTGGGTCTTGTCTTTGAAGTGAGCTGCATGATGTCGGAGTCAGCAGATGGGGTCAGAGAGATCACTTCTGGTTCTTCACAATAAGCAGAAGGAAGAAACAATGATGCTACGGGAAGGAAAGAAACTATCAAAGTTATTATTGAACACATTTCTTTGTTATTTGAGCAAGGTTTTATGGAAATTACAAATGATATGACAAATGATACTCCTTTTTCTTGCCTAAACATAAGCATAATGGTAGAAACAGTATTTAGTATTCAAATAATTTCAGCAGAATATAAATTAGCAGAAAGTAATGTCAGACTTCAGTAGGAAAGGACATATGCTGCAATCTTTATGTGAACTCTACATATACATTCATGAAATTCAGAAACCTTCAGTTATTAAAATGAAATCACCCTATACTCTTTTTTTCTAAACAGTGCCTGAGCAGTCATTACCAGTGTTGGGGGATGTTACTTTTTAAAGTAACTAATTACATTACAAAATTACTGTCTTCAAAAAGTAATCAGTTACATTACAGCATTACTTTCTGATTGCAGAAAATGTGCTTCCTCATGCATGTTGTTTTAGTCAAGACCTTTATAATTATTCTATCATCATCACTCAGCAAAGTTTGGCCCATAATCTGTTAACTACTTGCATATTACACCCAATACTGATCATTACTGTAACACAGCCACACGTGCGACAGGCGGTTGCTAGGCAACCCCGCAGCACTAATAATTAAGGGAGACGAGCTACACCTGACCGGTAGGTTATTTAAGCTCCCAGAAACCAGCGCACGCTGTGCGAACATTAGATAGCACCAGGTACGAGAGCGTGGCTCTGGTATAGGGAGTGAAAAGAGAAAAAGACAAAAGTGAAAAGAGAAAGTGAAAAGAGAAAAGTGAAAAGGGAAAGTGAAAAGAGAAAAGTGAAAAGGGAAAGTGAAAAGAGAAAAAGACAAAAGTGAAAAGGGAAAGTGAAAAGAGAAAAAAGACAAAAGTGAAAAGGGAAAGTGAAAAGAGAAAAAAACAAAAGTGAAAAGGGAAAGTGAAAAGAGAAAAGAGAAAAGTGAAAAGGGACAGTGAAAAGAGAAAAGTGAAAAGGGGAAGCGATAAAGAGAAAAGTGAAAAAGGGAAGGAGATAAGAATAATAACATTAACAAACAAAATACCTGTTCATTGTGACGAAGCACGGTGACACGCGCCGCCATAAGCGCGCCCTCCTTCCCCTTATAACGCTGTGTGGTGTTCACGCGAGCCGATTATTCCTGCTGAAATACACAATCCACGGCCCATACCCCTCCAAGTCCTGCACTGGGACTCCCATATATGATTAAATACCGAGGGCCGCCATATTGAAGCACCCCCTCATAACAATTACACTGTCACGAACTGGTATGACAGGCAGTTCGGGCGGATGTTATTGCCGTCGGCATAAAGGTGAGGCATAAGCGCAGAGGGGTTGTTAAACATGAGTCTTTAATTCACAAAAAGGAACGAACAAAATACACACATGGGCTCTGGACATACACACAGTCTCTTGAAACATACATATGTGGTCAAGTGGTTAAGTTCCCACCTATGATTTACAACATTAGCCTATCAGAGCTTGGTACAGGTTATATAAAGCCTGCCACTCAGCTACCTGGGATGCGTCATTGCTAGCTCCGCCCCCTTGGTGTGTGTGGGTCTTTGGTTAGCAGGTAGGTTTAGCCGTTTTTGCTAATGTTGCAGTGAGCTCGTGCATTTTAGTTAACCCTGTTTTGTTGGTTTATTGTAGCTGGAATAGCACCTTTGCAGCTTCAGTGGTGTGTAAGATACCAGAGACATTGCCAGCTCCGCTTTTGGGGTGTGTGGGTCTCTAATTAGCAGGTATGTTTAACTGTTCAGCAAATGTTGCAGTGAGCTTGTGCATTTTGGCTAACCACGTTGTTTATTGTAGCTGGAATAGTACCTTGTTCACAGCTTCAGGGTGGTGTGTAGGCTACCTGGGATGCGTTATTGCCAGCTCCACCATTGGGGTGTGTGGGTCCTTGGTTAGCAGGAATGTTCTGGCTGCTTGACTAATGCTGAAGGGAGCTTGTGTATTTTGGCTAACTATATTTACTTGTTGTTATTGAAATAGCATCCTGTTCCCGGCTTTGAGGTGGTGTGCAGGCTGTCATTTCCTGCTGGTTTGAGTCCGTCATCTTTGCATCCGTCACCTTTGAGTATACTGCAGAGATTTGGACTATGAGCAACTGTTTGATTTGGGTGGCCCGGTGACCAATACCTGCAGGACAAATCCGTTCATTGGGAGCGCCTTTTTGTACCGAATGGGATAACGGTGGCGCTGCTGTTTTGCTGTTACTTTCTACTACCTTTTGCTGCTACTTTTTGCTGCTACTTTCTGCTGCTACTTGGTGTTGCTGCTTTGTGGTGATACTTTTTGCTGCTGCTACTTTTCGCTGCTACTTTTTGCTGCTACTGTGTGTGCTGCTACTGTGTGTGTGCTGCTACTTGTCATTGTTTTCTGTTTGGGTTTTGGTTGTTTTTGTTGTATTTCTTTCTTTGTATTTATTCTTGTTTTTGGTTGTTTGCTTAGCTTGACTGATCTTTCTTTATAATTGTTTTTGCTTTCTTTCTTTTTTACATTCTGTCTTTCTTTTAAGCAAGTGTCAATTGTGTTTTTGTTAATGAGGAGTATTGTGTAGTGTGCTTCTCATTCAGTTTTATTGTAATTTTGTGTGTTTTTGTGTCTGGTTGTTTTAGGCCCCTGAGCTGGAAGGCTAGCTATTCTAGTACCGTGGTAGTGGTGTCAGGAGCACGGAGTGTGAATTGATTGTGATCACTCACCGTATTGTATGCATGCGTGTGTGTGTGGCGTAGGAATAATTATTTTACAGCTAGCCTACCCTGTTACGGGTAAGCCTTGGTGTCGTTGCAATTAGTGGGGTATTACGCTGTGTAGCTCATCCCAGTTATGTAATTTGGTCTTTTAAATGTGATATCCGGTTAATGTAATTTCAATAAATATTTTGTATACTGATTCCATGTCTCTGCCCTCCATGGTAACAAACTTGTGTGCCTGAGTTGATTTAGTATTTAGTTCCCCTTACTGTAAAGGGGTGGCGTAATCGGTATCTATTTCTTAACTCTTTGGGTATTCATAGTGAGACTCGACCCGTGCCTGCCACGCCACACATAGTCTCATTTAAAAGTTACATGCTCCTTTAACATATTCAGGACCTCTTTAGGCAATTCAGACCTCTTTAAGCAATTCAGATCATTTTAAGCAATTCAGCCCCTGTAGGACTGACACAAAGGCTTTCGGACAGGAATACTAGAGGCTGGGGGCGGGAGCGGGGGTGGGGGGGGCAAACTGAAGGCTGGGGAGGAACACTGAAGGCTAAGGAGACACACTTTAGGCTAGGGAGACACACTAGAGACTAGGGTGACACACTAGAGGCTAGGGAGTGTAGGACTTCAGCTCTGGTTCAGAGGTGAATCGAATCTTTAAGGATTCGGGTCAATTTTATTAAAACTGAATTAAAATTTATAGCGTACACTTTATCAACTACCCGACCAGCGTTTAGTATGATTTAGTGTAACTTTACCAGTTCTGCTTATCACGTGGCCACCGATGATAACCAAAATCTAGTATTTGACAATTATGAGCAAGGTAACTTAGGATCTGGGCAAATGTTTAAACTTAAAATTACTGGACCAGGACAACAGATCTTTATCAAGAAACAAGAATTTATTTGACTATACTACGATACATGAAACTAAGCTATTAAACACACACACGCGCGCGCACACACACAAACACACACACACAATGCAGTTCAAAGGATGAAGTTGATGTAATTTTCTAGTAATGTTCACTAGACCTGAAAGTCACAAGAGCAGAGCCTTGGGTTTAATCTTACGGTTTGTTATGACGTGAGCACTGATTTCAGCAAGGTATGAAGCTTTTGTTTGTTTACTTGCGTTGCGCTGCGGTCTTCCTATGTGATTTGTGTTCGGTGATAGGGAATCACGGCGTTGCTGATTGGTGCTCTAGCGCTGTGATGAAGTCTCTCTGGGAAGCCATTCGCTGATGCGCTGGTTGCTCGGTTACTGACGACGGAGCTCTAACGCTTCTTCTAGCGGAGACTTGTGGCGTATTTGAAGTTCTGGCGCGAAGTTTTGTGCCGCCGTGGAGAGCAGATCAGCTGTTAGCTTGCCGGTCAGACGCAAGGCGAAAGTCGACGGTGGACGAGCGACGAGAGAGAGAGCTTGCTTCAGATGTGCGGATGGATGTCAGTCGTTGATGTTGGAAGACGCTGGAAGATGTGCTCGGACCGTGGCGTTTTAACCCTTTGTTATCGGTCCATCCCACGAGTGATTGCTTCAATCAGAGGGGGTGGCGGGATTATCCCCGCCTCACGTGTTTCCTCCCCTTGTGCATACATTAGGCCAGGTTATATGGCCATCACGTGGTACTTATCCAGTTGGAAACTTTTAATACCTTTATGAATTAACTTTACACATGCTCTGTTCATGTTACTAGTAATTCATGTACATAAGCATTCCTTGAATAGGATAAGCTTTCTGTAGATACCACACATCGCATGTCTCACACATTCATTCATGCCTTCATCTAGTTAAAAAGACTTTATAACTGCTGGTTACATGTTCTATGACAGGTAGAGTCAACAGAGATACATATAGATATTAACATGATAATACAGATGATATGATATAATATGATACCTATTTATAGGTGTCAGTTTGTCCCATTGGTACTTTTAGAGTTGATCGGCAGCAGTGTCTCTGCCATGTGTCCCTTTGTTCACGAAAAGGCCTCTCTGGAGGTCAAAGGGGGTATCAGTAAACTTAGGTTAGGGAGGGTGTTTCCCCCACTCAGAGGTGTAAAGATGTCTCCCTTGTTTGCCAGATGGCCAATTTACAGGTTGGAGGTCGAGTTCTTTGGGCTTTTACAGCTTCCAGGTGTGGCAGGCCCTCTTCTCCAGGGCCTCTTACGAGTCCTGCTTCCAGATAAAAGAGGGACTTTATTGTCGAAGAAAACAGATAAAAGGAGGAGCTGGAGTCATGTAGTTTACTAAAAAGGGGAACCCTGGGGTGCAATAAAGTGATAGCCCACTCTGCGTTCTGTTCATTCCTACATCTCCCCCTTTTGCTCGATGAGGTTTCTGTTGCAAATTTCATCGGGCACTGAAAAAATAAGCAGAGAGGAAGAGAACAGACACACACAAAACACAAACAACAACTTAATTGCCAGCTGAATCATGGTGCCTAACCTTGTTATTTTGTATTGTCAGGCTCGAAACACTTACTACAACGTAGGGGCGCTTTGTCTAGGATTGGGTTGTGTTTTATTTATTGACAACGGTTTTATGATCATTCATATTCACTTTTGGTGGAGGGAGTCAACCTAATTTCGGGAGCCAGATTCAAGCTTGGTTAAGGTAGTTCCCTGATGAAAGAGAGAGAGAAAAGAAGAATGCAAGGAGACAGAAAAACACAAATGGAAAGGGGTCACAGGGATACTGAAAGAGGTTAAGACAGCAAACCCTGTGTCGCATGTATGGAGCAACTCCTCCCTACTAGAAGTTAGACCTAGCAGTGCGGTAGAGGAGATTGTATTAAAAGTGGTGTTAAAGAGAGGATATGTGTAATCCTAATTCTCTAGCAGGGTAGTAATCATGTCAGTGTGGTGGGCTAGTGAGGCTGTTGGTCTGTGTCAGGGGGGTTCGTTTTTCTCTCTTTTTCTTTCTTCTCAGGATCAGCATGTCTCTTTATTTGATTTCGATGTACCCATCGAAGGGCTGGTTCGTTGCGCCCTTGTTTGATCCTGATTCGGTAGGCGACAGGTGAGTGTTTGTCTATGATCTCGTGGGGTCCGTTCCAGTGAGGAAAAAATTTCTTGGGCAGACGATGGGTGGCGTTCTGCCTTGGTTGGGCAAAGCTGTAGTACCATACTTTGTCTCCGACGTCGAGTTCCTGGCGAGAGGCCTTTTGGTCGTAGTATGCTCGTTGGCCTTCTGCACTTTTCTGAAGTTGTTGTTGTGCAAAGGCGAACGTTGTTCTCAAGTGCCGATGCAACTCTTCCAGGTACTGGTGGACGGTGTAGGCCGTGACAAGGTTTGCGTCGCCAGGTTGGTAGAGCAGGTGCAGTGGCAATGTCATTTGCCGTCCCATCATTAGTCCAAACGGGGATACTCCGGTAGACCGGTGAGGGGTAGCCCTGATGGCCATCAATACCAGGGGAAGCTTCATGTCCCAATCGTTCTGATTGATGGCCACATACTTTTCAGCATGCTGGTCACTGTTCGGTTAACCCGTTCGACTTGTCCCGACGAGATGGGATGATGACTTATGTGCAGCTTAGCCTGTATGCCCAGAAGTTTCCACACTTCCTGCATGACCTCAGCAGTGAAATGGGTTCCTCGGTCAGAATTCACCTTTAAAGGTAGTCCGAATCTCGAGAAGATGTGGTTCATCAATAAGCAAGCAGTGGTCTATGCTGTGTCGTTGGGAGCTGGAAGGCACTCTACCCACTTAGTGAACTCACAAACCACAGTGAGGAAGTACTTGTTGCCGCGTGTTGTTCGCGGTAGGGGTCCCACCCAATCGATTTGTAGGTCTGACCATGGAAAGCTCAGTCCCTTTCGTTGCAGTGGTGCCCGGTGGTTGGGGCTTGCTGGTTGGAATTCGTAGCACACCAAGCACCCCTTTACATACTCTGCGACGTCTTGCTGCATACCAGGCCAGTATCGACCTGTTTCAGCACTTCGTAGGGGCTTTGGCATCGTGATGGCTGGCGCATGGTGCATCGTGGGCGTATGTCAGCATTACCCCCCTTTGGCCTTGAGGGACCACAAGCTTCGGCGAAGTGTGGGGCTCAGGGACATATGTGAGGACGCCGTCCCAGAGATGCAGCATGTGCTTGATGTCGAGAAGTCGGCGGAGGTTGGGAGACCTGGCCAGGTCGGCCGCGGAGACTGGATGGGCCACCGGGTCAGAGATGTGCGCGGCCACGGTTTGGAGCACAGGATCTGATGCCTGTAAGGTGAGTAAGTCGGCTCCAGTGACGTGGACTGACGTAGCCATGTGGGTGGTGGCAGGGGAGTGCCTGCCGGAGGCTTGCTGTTGGCAGGTTATAGCTGCCACGGATGGGTTAACAGGGAGTTTGTCGAATGTCCAGGGCTCTCCGTGCAATGCACCAGCTTTAGCGAGGGCGTTGGTTTGGTTGTTGAGATTCTTGCCCTGCCCTGGCTGACGTGACTGTGCCCGGACCTTCTTCCAATAGAGGATCAGGTTGTGTTTGTTGACGATGGCGTCACATGCTTGGAAGAGTTCCCGGTGCTTGACAGACTTGTTGTTAGCTGTCTTGAACCCATTTAGTTTCCATCCCGGTAGGTGGCACGTGAAGTTCAGCCGGGCATAGTTTGAGTCCGTACAGATCAGTTCTTTGATGCCATGGGATGCGGCCAGTTGAAGGGTAATGAGAATGGCTGCTATTTCGGCGTATTGTGAGGAGTGAGCTCCTAACTTGAACTGCTGTGGTGGGCAGGAGTCGTCGTTGAGCCAGACCACGCCCGCCCCGGCTTTAAGGTTGCCTTGGTGATTGTACGAGCAGCCGTCAACATATGTCGTGGGCATCCCGTCGCACACATTTTCATCAAAGTACTTGTGGTTAGTTGGCTGTGGCTGGGCTGTATCGTCGACTTCTGTCAGTGGGGCTGATGCGTCCGTCGAGCAGTTCTGGCAGGCAGCTAGCCCATTCCCAGAGCTGATTTATGGTTTTGGCCGTATCTTGCTTCCACCTTTCGTTCTTGGAGTGCCATCAGCCATGTAGCTATACGGGCATTGGTCACTATGCCATCCCTGATTCTCTGACTATTGAGGAAGGTGACCGGGTGGTGACATGTCTCGATGATGACCTTCTGTGCGCAGATGTAGTTTGAAAAGCGCTGGATCGCCCATACTGTGCAGAGAAGGGCCTTCTCACAGTCTGAGTATTTGTATTCTGGAGGAAACAGCGTTTTGCTGACGTAGGCAAACACCCATTTATCTTTGTCATAAAGCTGGGCAGTGGTTAGAAAATCCAGCATCCAGGTAGAATTCCTTCTCTGGGTCTGGGTATGCCAGGCATGGGGCAGAACACAAACGCTGCTTGAGTTCCCTCATAGCTGTGTCTTGTGCTTCTGTCCACACGAAGGTTTCATCCTTTTTTTAGAAGGGTGGTCGGTGGTCGGGCGAGATCTGCGTAGTTCTCCACGAATTGTCGTGAATAGTTACACACTCCCAGGAAGCTCCGCAGTTCGGAGACGTTAGTGGGTGTTTTGATGTTTTGGATGGCCTGGGTACGGCTGGACTGGGGTTCGAGGCCCTCTCGTCCCACGAGTAGGCCCACATAGTTCACCTTGGTCTTGCACCACTGACCCTTGTGAAGGGCGATCTTTTCTCCTGCTTCTGTCAGCTGACTTAGCACATGATCGATTTCTGCCAGGTGGTCTGCTATATTGGAGTTTTTGAGCAGCCCGTCATCCATGTAGATCAGATTACCTCGGGCGTCAGGGCATGCTTTATTTAGGAAAATGTTGAACTCTGCCGGTGAGTTGGCGTAGCCAAAGGGGCACCGCATGAAGGTATACTGTCGGTTGCCGAAGGTAAATGCCAGCTTGTGTTGGTCATCAGGGTGGACCGGAATTGTCCAGAATCCAGAGGCGACATCCAGTGTTGAGAGGATCGTCGCACCCTTGATTTTGGGGAGTTCTTGGTCCAGCTGAGTCAGGGGCCAACGTGACAGAGGTGTCTGCTGATTTAATTTTCAGTAATCCACAGTAGGACGCCATTTGCCATTAGGCTTTAGGACTGGCCATATCGTGGCGGAGTATGTGCTGTTGCACGGGCGGATGACCGCCTTTTCTAACATTGAGTCGATGATTTCTTGCACCGGCTCATATGACGCTATGGGAATCTTGTATTGTCGTACAAACGTGGGTGGCGCATTTGGATAGGTTGGGATGCGCACCGTATGGATGTTGGTCAGGCCGCAATCCAGGGTATCCTTTGCAAAGGAGTTCTTATATTTGCACAGCACCTCTTTGAGTCCTTGGCGATCTGCTTCACTGTAGAGGGCGTCGCATCGTTCAGGATTTGTTGGTATCTGTGCGTTGAATCCGACACATGGTTCTTCCGCGGCGGTGTCTCGTGAAGGCTCCTCAGCTGTAGTATTCTCTTCTACTGGTAGTCCCTTTTCTGGCTGTGTTGAGACGGCGTAGATCGCGAGGAATTTGTCCTCGGCGAGTTCCGAGTTCCTGAACGCAGATTCTTGTGAGAGGTGGACCTTGTCAGTTGAAGTAATGGGGGGCCCAGATGACGTCGTTCAGCGTATCCACACAGGTGTTGAGTCTGACCATGACGTCTGCTCCCACATAGATATCGTGTGGTAGGTTCGGGACAATGAGGAAATAATAACTCGGTTGCCTGTTATTCCATGCTATATCCACTGCACAGATGATTTTGTCATGGGACGTGTGTCAAACTAGGGTGTCTCCGTTTCAAGGCCCAGAAGAGTTTCTGATTGATGGCCGAGTTTTCTGCCCACAGGGCTAGTACTATGTTGGGTACAGGTATACCTTGGACATTGATTTCGGTCGTGATTCGACGGGGACCAGAGTGTGGGTCGTACACCTGTAGTGAACAGAGGAAGGGGTCTGGGCCACTGTGGCTCTAACATACGTCTGGTTTGGAGCTCTGTGTGGATGTCTGGTCGTTTGCCCATGACTCGGTGGCGGTGTCAGTGGTTTGGCACTGCGACTCGCCGGAGCCTACTGCTTGATGGGGCAAAGGTTCGTGGACTTGGGTCCATATTTTCAGCTGCTTAAAGTCTATGAGTGGTACCAAACGGTTAAGCAGGTCTTTGCCAATGAGGAGCGGGTACGTGTCCATTGGTCCCACAGTCAGTTGGATGGGAGCCACGTGTTTTAGTTGTAGGCCGGTATGGGAGTATGCCTGAAGGTTCAGCTCACACCTTTGCAGTCAGAAAGCTCCTCGGGTCCCACTTTTCCATTCAGTAATTTTTCTGAGGAGTTCCGTGGACATTAGGGTAATGTCAGCTCCGGTGTCTAGGAGGGCGTCGACATGGATGTGGCATTCG
Source organism: Clarias magur (assembly GCA_013621035.1). NCBI lineage: Eukaryota > Metazoa > Chordata > Actinopteri > Siluriformes > Clariidae > Clarias > Clarias magur. The sequence goes on along the minus strand of QNUK01000614.1, from coordinate 356,671 downwards.
AGGATGATGGAGAGGTACAATTTCCTCGCTACCCCTCTTTCAACGAGATCGCCCAGGAGTTGAGGGACAGTAGTTTGTGCCAAGACAGTTAAGGTGTCACGGCTGGGCTTGGGTCCTTCTGAAATATGGCAGACGAGCAGTACTGCGCTTTCTGGGATGTGAGGATTCTCATTGACAGCTGTGGGGTCAGTGCGGTGTTGCTCTGGCCTATCAGATGTCACGATGCTCTCCTTCTCGGTCGTAGGTTGTTCGGGTAGCTCAGATGGAGCTCCCTTGTGCTTGGGGTTATTGTGGTTACAGTGCCCTGGGAGAGTGGTGCTGCAACACTGTCTTCGATGATTTGCTGGGTATTTCTTTGGGTACGGTGGTCATTGCCTTTATTCTGTCGGCTAGTTAGGACGACTCTGGCTTGTCTTTCTTTTTTCACTTCCGCTCTTCCTTTTCACGTTGGAACAATTCTTTCATCATCATTTCCATCAGTTCCCGAGTACTGGGGCGTAGAGCGTACAGCGTAGGGGTCTCGTTGTTTGTTGGACGAGGACCGGTTCCACTCTTTGGGCGGTGGTTTGGCTTAGTCTTGGCCTCGGGCTCCTTCTAGTGCTAACCCGGGACTCTGAGTGCTGAAGTCGAGAACCGCGGGTGATTTAGCATGTTTTTCGGAAGCCACCTTCTGTTTGCGGTAGGCCTTTTGTGCCAGATCTCGCAGCTGCTGGACGTCCATTGTTCGTGGACAGGCGAGAACACCGAGGTGGTGATTAACTCCTGGAGATTTCTTAAGAAGAGAGTCTTAAAGTTAAAGTCATCTTACATGTCAGGTTCATTTCAGGTGCCAAAGTGTGCTTATATGAGTCGGCTGTAGTGGGCTTGTGAAGGTTCGCGACGACCTTGTCTCATTTTCAGAGCAGCCACTAGTCTTTGTTCTAACTCGGAGTCAGCAACTTCTGTGATGAATGCTTCTCGGAGCAGGTAGTAGTCAGTCTTCGTGTGAGCAGGCTGCCAGTGTAGGAAGCCGCGCACTTCAGAGCTGGATGTTGTTCGGCACAGATAGAATCTACCTTAGTCAGTGATGTGGAGTCTCAGTTCTAGAAAGAGATCGATGTCTCATAGATAAACGTGGATGTCTTGGCTGCCTAGCATATGTGGCGTGAATATGTCTACGCCGTGTGATGTCCTGTGGCTGGAGAGAGCAGGTTCTCAGTGTTTGGCCGTGAGGTAGGGTTCTTTGGAGGGTGCTGGGGGATGCGTCGACCCTGCCCCGTCACTTCTTCCACTACGTGTCGGTCCAAGAATAGGGGACCTGGTCTTGCTCAGCAGGAATGCGATGGGTGCATATCGTTTCCTCATGGCACCATTCGCAGGCGGGCTTGAGTTCCTCTGTGACGCTGTAGGACTCTTCTTTACTATGGTCCAGCTGTCGCATGGAGGTAGCTGATCTCGTTACTTGCCTTGTCCAGGTGAGTTTTGAGGGCTTTAATTCTGCCGTTTTTCTCCCTGGGGGCAGCCCTGGCATTTCTAGCAGCGTTCTGCGTACCATAGCCTTTCGGAGAGATCAGCGTAGTCTGCCTTGCCTTGTTCTCCTTCATGCATAGTAGTTGCCAGGGTTTCTTGCAGCTTGGTGATTTCCACTTTGTCTTGCTCTACCTCGTCACCCCCTTTCCGTCACTCCTGAGCTTCCAGTTCCAGCTGCTTGATGCGTTGTTGTACACGTGTGAGCTTCTGGTGGAAGGTGGCGGCATGTCCGTTGCTCAGCTTGAGGGACGATGAGTGTGTGACGTAAGGAGCTGGTGATTTTGGACAGTTCATTGGGATTTTAGCACTGACTTGGGGACTTGCCTTATAGAGCTCGTTAAGTTGTCATCCAGCTGGTTCTGTGTCTGGTGCTTTTAGTGTTTCGGCGGCCTTAGGTAGGAGGCTGTCGGTTGCAACACTTAGCGATGTCTTCAGATCTTTGCCGTGACTGACGTGGTCTGCAGTGTGAGACATGTTTTGACGGGGTTCTAGAACCACTACTGACACAGATGTTATAATTGAGGAATAAGAAACAAACAAAACAAAAACAAAATAAGGCGAACAGATGTGTGAGTGAGGCTAAGTGTGGTTCTCTGTGACTGTAGTCCTCTGGCGGGCGTGCTATTAACTGGGAGTCTCTGTGGGAAGAGCTAGAACACAGTTAGCACAGTTAGAGAACAGAGGCAGAAAAGAAGAACGCACGGAGCAAGGGATAGAGTGGTACTGATAAGCTTCCATTTTCCTATAAGAGGAGTTCTCTTTTTTTTGTAGGGAAAGGTTACAACTGATGTTAATCAGAGAAAACAAAAAAACAAACCGAATCTGCATTTCTGACAGCAGATGCTGTTCAATACCAAATTTAAATTTAATTCCCCCTTTTGTTTTATTCTTAAAGGGGTACTCCTGAATAACGGGGTTTTGAAATGGGGATTTCTCTGTACCACTACGGCGATTGCTATTACGAATTTCCTCTAGTTGAAAGAAGAAAATAACGATGACAGTACTGGTTTACTCAGCTAGTAGGGTTGACAACCATACACAAACAAGCGCTTCTAGATGCGCCTTCAATTTTATGGACGGTTTTCTAATTGACCTGCTTTAGCCGTGGATTGGTAGGATCTCGGCATGACAAGGGAATGTACAGGAAAAGTCGAAGACTTTGAACCTAAGAATTCACATTTCAAAATACGTTTCGTTTCTAAAGTTCTCTGCTTTGTGACTTTCACAGGTACAATCCTATAATAGCAGCAATAGTCAAGCTAGAAGAGGAAACTGAGAAAAAGAGAAGAAGATAGTGTGGGTTTTCTCCATGAGTTAGGATACTTAATAGGGTTGACCGAGTGGTGGTACTACTGGTTCAATACATCTAGGTACTTGGGTTTGGGGTTTTAGGGGAAAACAACTGACCTAAGTATTGAGAAGACCCTAAGTTCCCTTTGGGGTTTCGCTAACTGGATGGGCTGATACGCTTATCCACTAGGCTCAGTGATGAGCTGGGTTGATTCAGTCGGAGCTCAGTGGTGGGATCCTCCGTCTGAGCGCACCAGGTGAGCTCCTGTAAGGTCTTACTGAACACTCCATCCCACCGTATTGCTGTGAACCGCTCAAACAGCCTGTGGCTTTTAGCACAACCATGCAGGTTTTGGGGAAGGCATGTCAACGACTAACTGGACAGACGAGCGAATGGGCTAAACCTAGGGGCTACCCATCAATAGCCACCGGGTGGTGCGCCCAAGCCATCGCCCAGTTAGTTTTGTTGACTCCTTCTCCACTGCATGATTGCTGATGCCTGCTGCGTGTTCACAGTGTAATACTAGGACAAAGATATTCGGTTTCCCCCCAGCCGGCACCAGTCTACGCCAGAACGGGTGACTCATGCACTGTAACTCACCGTGAGGACAACCATCACTGCACCAGTCAAGCACTAGGGAAAAACGTCATCAACTCACCAGACTTCAGAAATTAAACCTATGCAGTTTGGGCTCAGTTAAGTGAACTGAGTGAGGATAAGTAAGTCCTAGTTGATAGGGAGAAAACATTTTGAAATTTGAATTTCAAATCATGAATTCTAGCTAATTATGGAGCTTTAATTAGCACTAAAATTGGGAGCAGATTATTTTAATTAACTTAATCAATCATCCATCATTGAATTAGGGATCCAACTCTAATTGATTACTTAATAAAATATTTAAATTTCAAAGTAATAATGCTGGTTGGCGATCAAGCCTGAATTATGTTTAAATCAAAATCATATAAGTAGTTACAGTTAAGTTAATCCACCAGTGTCTGTACGATGAATGCTAAAACTGTAATAATGTATGAAATTAAATTGAAAATTTTGATTAAAACGATTAGAAAATCATCAACATTTTGGTCATAAAAATTTCTAAAAGTAGTTTTAATTAACCCAATAAGTATCCGTGAAGTAATAAGGAGTGGGTCAGAAAAGAAAAAGGGAAAAGACCCACTGAGGTGAGTTAAAATTGAACGTAAAGAGGTTAGGTCACTTTAACAACTTTCAAACAGGGCATTCACAACTGAAAGATGCTACGTGCTAACCCCGAGCCTTCGATGCTACTAGCATGGATGCTACATGCACATAGGCTATAGTGTAAACGCGCTAGGTTTGCTAACTAGTGTAGCTTATGCTAGGCTTTGTTTACAACTGATTTTAGATGGCGTTGGCACGGTGACCGCGCATGCGCACTGAAAAAATTATTCCGGAAGAGGTTGTTTAGAGTTTCCGGGTCACAGTCGTCGCTATGGTTACGTACACCGCTTAACAGTTATGGGTGGTCAGTGAAAACGGCAGCGCGTTTTACACTGAACAACCCGACAAACACTAGTAACTCTGTAGCTGAACGACCTCGACTTTACTCGTTAGAGTGAGGCAAACAATATGGCTGTTAACACTCTTAACACCACAATGTTGCTGAGATCTCGGCGGATCTCAGCCCTTTGTCAGATACGACATAAAACACAAATACACATGGCTTTTAACCACACAATTTCCTTGATCGCAACTTACTGAAACACGCTTGGACGCTCTCTCTGAGCACCGCGTCGAATTCACTAGTTTCCGCGAATCAAGAGGTATCGAGACTTTAGTTAGCTACTCTAAGCTCGGTACCGGGACATAGATGAATTTGAAAGTGGGACACGCACAGACAGATTCACTATGGGAGGCTTCTTTTAAAGAGAAGGGGCAAGGAACACGCTTATGCCTCTCTTGGTGCGCTTTTCTATAGCGACTTGGTTCGTCTCAGCAGACAAGTTAACCTTTATAGCTGAGTTTGAAAGTGGAACACGCACTTCTCGCTCGCTATGAAGACCTTATAAGAGAAAGAACTTGCTCTTCTCTCAATGCGCTTTTTGTAGCGACTTAAACATTCACTTCTACTTTAGTTTCGGTTTCAACACAACTCGCGTCGTATTTCATTCATTCATTCATACGCCAACGTGCCGTGATAACCATACCGTATACAGTTAAACAACTCCGTTTCTCTGTCTCTAAACTATTTCCACTCAAATAGCAAAGATACAGTAACAATGCCTTGGTTTTATGAAATTTTAAGTCAAACAATGCCTGCATTCTCCACCATTTATGTAGGACTTCAGCTCTGGTTCAGAGGTGAATCGAATCTTTAAGGATTTGGGTCAATTTTATTAAAACTGAATTAAAATTTATAGCGTACACTTTATCAACTACCCGAACAGCGTTTAGTATGATTTAGTGTAACCTTACCAGTTCTGCTTATCACGTGGCCACCGATGATAACCAAAATCTAGTATTTGACAATTATGAGCAAGGTAACTTAGGATCTGGGCAAATGTTTAAACTTAAAATTACTGGACCAGGACAACAGATCTTTATCAAGAAACAAGAATTTATTTGACTATACTACGATACATGAAACTAAGCTATTAAACACACACACGCGCGCACACACACAAACACACACACACACAATGCAGTTCAAAGGATGAAGTTGACGTAATTTTCTAGTAATGTTCACTAGACCTGAAAGTCACAAGAGCAGAGCCTTGGGTTTAATCTTACGGTTTGTTATGACGTGAGCACCGATTTCAGCAAGGTATAAGGTAAGCTTTTGTTTGTTTACTTGCGTTGCGCTGCGGTCTTCCTATGTGATTCGTGTTCGGTGATGGGGAATCACGGCGTTGCTGATTGGTGCTCTAGCGATGTGATGAAGTCTCTCTGGGAAGCCATTCGCTGACGCTTCTTCTAGCGGAGACTTGTGGCGTATTTGAAGTTCTGGCGCGAAGTTTCGTGCCGCCGTGGAGAGCAGATCAGCTGTTAGCTTGCCGGTCAGACGCAAGGCGAAAGTCGACGGTGGACGAGCGACGAGAGAGAGAGCTTGCTTCAGATGTGCGGATGGTCAGTCATTGGATGACGTGACGTTGGAAGACGTCGTAGTGCTCACAAGGGCCGAAGCCCAAGTGGCGAGCTTGCTTCCTTCAGATGGTCAGTCGTTGATGTTGGAAGACGCTGGAAGACCCCGATGTGCTCGGACCGTGGCGTTTTAACCCTTTGTTATCGGTCCATCCCACGAGTGATTGCTCCAATCAGAGGGGGTGGTGGGATTATCCCCGCCTCACGTGTTTCCTCCCCTTGTGCATACATTAGGCCAGGTTATATGGCCATCACGTGGTACTTATCCGGTTGGAAACTTTTAATACCTTTATGAATTAACTTTACACATGCTCTGTTCATGTTACTAGTAATTCATGTACATAAGCATTCCTTGAATAGGATAAGCTTTCCGTAGATACCACACATCGCATGTCTCACACATTCATTCATGCCTTCATCTAGTTAAAAAGACTTTATAACTGCTGGTTACATGTTCTATGACAGGCAGAGTCAACAGAGATACATATAGATATTAACATGATAATACAGATGATATGATATAATATGATACCTATTTATAGGTGTCAGTTTGTCCCATTGGTACTTTTAGAGTTGATCGGCAGCAGTGTCTCTGCCATGTGTCCCTTTGTTCACGAAAAGGCCTCTCTGGAGGTCAAAGGGGGTATCAGTAAACTTAGGTTAGGGAGGGTGTTTCCCCCACTCAGTGGTGTAAAGATGTCTCCCTTGTTTGCCAGATGGCCAATTTACAGGTTGGAGGTCGAGGTCTTTGGGCTTTTACAGCTTCCAGGTGTGGCAGGCCCTCTTCTCCAGGGCCTCTTACGAGTCCTGCTTCCAGATAAGAGAGGGACTTTATTGTCGAAGAAGACAGATAAAAGGAGGAGCTGGAGTCATGTAGTTTACTAAAAAGGGGAACCCTGGGGTGCAATAAAGTGATAGCCCACTCTGCGTTCTGTTCATTCCTACAGGAGGCACACTAGAGGCTAAGGGGAACACAAGGAACACACAGCATAGTACACACATTAATGAACTGAATAAACCAAAAGATAGACTTACACTCTTCTGCGCTTCACGTGTCCAACAGGTTTGCTCTTCTCAGTAATGCACCCGTTGAGAAACCTGAAAGAGCTCTGGTTATAAGAGACGCTATACTGAGACATGTGAAATTAGATAGGCCTTTAGGGGCGCCAGCGGCAGTGGTCATGTGTATCCCGGGAGCCAGAGCACCGGACATAGCAGGTAATCTTAGGGCTCTAGGTCAGCAAAGGTTCTCCAAGATAGTGGTACAGTGGTGCTGGAGCTAACGATATATGCCTTTGTCAGTCAGAGGTTAGCAAGCATAACTTTACAGAGGTGTTTAAAATAGCGAAGGCGATGTCCGATGAAGTAGTTTGCTTTGGCCCCATCCCAATGAGACGTGGCGACATAGCTTACAGCAGGTTATGGTCGCTGAACCGCTGGATGTCCAGGTGGTGCTCCGAAAACAACGTGGGCTTCATAGACAATTGGAAGACCTTTGAGGGCAAAACTGGCCTGTTAGGGCGGGACGGTGTCCATCCCACTCGGGAAGGTGCTGCTCTCATTTCTTGTAGTATAGCACATAGTCTCAGAAGAGGCCTAGTTAATCGGTGACAATCCAGAGCCAAGGCCAGGGAGCAGACAGACAGGCTAAACCAACCGTCTGCTAGCTGCATAGAGTCGTCACTCAGGGTTCATCATATTGAGACCGTGTCTGTTCCCCGAGCTAAACATAAACATAAATTTAGAAAGACTCAGAAAGTCAGTTTTAGTAATTTAATTAACATAGATACCACAAACTCAGATCATACTGAATGCGCAGCCGGCACCTCTGATCTGAAGCTAGGACTGTTAAATATTAGATCTCTCGCATCTAAAGCAGTTATTCTTAATGAAACTATCACAGATCAAAAGTTTGATATATTATGTTTAACAGAAACCTGGATTAAACAGGTCGAGTATGTAGCTCTAAATGAAGCTAGTCCTTGATAATCTGTCTATCGTACAAAAACACAGTTTTAAATTTAATGCATTTGAAGCTCTCTATAGTAAAATTTCCTCTCAAACCTTGTTGTTTCTGTAGACAAAGTGTTAATTGCTGGAGACTTTTTGAGAATCCAGAAGACCCTCTGAGAACAGCATTCTTGTCCATACTGGACTCAGTAGGAGTAAATCAGTGTGTAGTAGGACCCACTCATAAAGCAGGTCACACTTTAGATTTAATATTATCCTTCGGATTAAGTATAGGAAATATAACCACAATTCCACAATCTGAAGTTATCTCAGATCACTATCTTGTCTCGATTAAAGCGTGTCATAGTAATAATGTATGCACAGCACCACGCTACCGCCTTAAACGTACATCTTCCAGAGTTATCAATTTTGATTGGATCGCCATCTGACTTCACAGAACTCGAACAGGCGAATGAATATCTAGAGTCAGCACTTCGTTATAGCTTAGATAATGTACCTCCAGTTAAAAGGAAAATGTTTAGAGATAAGAAACTCGCGCCTTGGTATAATGACCACACACGCGCTTTAAAACAAACCGGTCTAAAATTTGAACGTACAGATGTGTGAAGGGGAGAATGTCTATTACCGTCGCACTCACCGACGCAACAAAACGACAGCGGCCAAAATAAATCAGTTGCATTTCAAGGCAATTCGTGAAATGACCGCCAGGTGGCGCAAAGTGACATTTACCGTCATCTCGTTTTTTTAAAAATAATTAAGTCATAAAAAAGTCTAAACAATATGCTGTATCAAAGAAATACTACAGTAATGGTAATTTCCACATCTGTATATTTTATACAACAAGCATGAAAAATCTTAATCAGAGCTATTGATATTTGCTGTACAATAGTGTAATGAGTAAAAAAAAAACATTGAAGTTGAACATTAAAACAAGTACACTACACTGTAAACCCTAATGCTCAAAGTAATTAAACATATTGAGTACTGTTAACCTAAATAATTGAATGAATAATAATTTTGAGTACGTAAGTAACAATAACTTAAGTAAAACTTCCACCAGTATAATCTCTATAGATCTCTTGTGGTGTAGTGGTTATGTGTCTTGCCTGCCATGCAGAAAACCCCTGGTTTGATTCCCGTGTTGGACAGTTTGCAATATATATTTTTTTATTTGTTCAACAAACTCAAAAATTGATAGTTATGTTTACTTAAAATTGGAAACATCATTAATTTTTAAAAAAAATGTAACTGATTACCTCAAATATTTGGCGTTTTGTAAATGTTAACTCAGTGAGCCTTTAGATTTTATCATGTGTAATTAGAAAGCCTACACGTGTACACTGTAAACCCAAATGCTCAAAGTAATTAAACACATTGAGTACTGTTTACCTAAATAATTGTTTGAGTACACTGTAAACCCGATTAAGTTGGCAAAACGCCAAATATTTGAGGTAATCAGTTACATTTTTTTAAATTAATGATAGTTCTGTTTATTTAAAATTGGAAACATAAATTTTTTAGTTTGTTGACCAAATAAAAATATATATATATATTGCAACCCTGCGCGAGAATTGAACTGGGGGTCTTCCGCATGAGAGGCAAGACACTTAACCACTGCACCACGAAAACTCAATAGGGATTACACTGGTGGAAGTTTTACTTAGGTTATTGTTACTCAAACAAATGATTGTACTCAAACATACCATATCCAAAATCACGACATACGAATGTCCGTCCTCAAAGTAACGTTGAATAAATTCAATTTCCTTGCTTTCTAATGAAAAATTTAATTATTTTCTTAGTTTTGCACACCGAATTTTTTTTTTTATGAAGCAGAACACACAAGAAACAAAGACAAAATTTCCTACTTCCTGTTTATCTTGAGTGACAATTGTCTCGTCCAATCAGCGGTAAGAATTTAATTCGCAAACTATACCTACCTTTTCCGGTTTGTATCTGACTGGCCGAGAAGAGCAATACAAATGAGCAAAACCCAAAACAAAATAACAAATCCGAAAACAAAATAACAAATTCAAAACCAAATTAACAATTACTTTCGGGTTTTATTTTGTTTTCGGATTTGTTAGTTTGGTTTTGAATTTGTTATTTTGTCTTTGAATGTTATTTTGTTTTCGGTTTTGTTAAGTTGTTTTGCACTTCATGGCCACCGTAAAGATTACATAGTAGTTGAAAAACAGGTCTGTCTTTACTAACAAGTGAATTTACTGACATATTTATGTGATATCTAGGTGTTACATTCATGAAACATGAAAAAACTTATAAAAATTATTTACAACAGACCTTTTTTGCATGATGGTTACTTGGTTAACTGGGTGCTATATGATTGTATTATTTTCTGCAACGAGTTTACATTAATCTTCATGTTTTTGAAGCTGTCATGTGTGCAAAATAAGTAGTAAAAAGATGTATTACTTTATTAATGGAGATATACCTAGAGAATAACAGCTGAAAGTATGTATGTGAAAATTAATCAAACTGATGACAGGTAATGAGGAGAGGGAAGAGGGCAAAGTGGAGCCGGCATAGCATCTTAAAAGCAGAACTAACTTATATAAAAATATGTTTAAAACAATGAGTAAATATTGAGTAGCCAAAATTTGTATTAAGAAAAACAATAAAGCTGAACTGAAATAGAAATACAGCCGCATATTTAATTAACAAAAATGGCAACCAGTAGGCTGAAAATAATATATATCAGATTTTAAAGAAGGTTATTGAAGAAAACATAGAAAAATGACAGTATTGAAACAGTGCTAATGTAATGTTATTAATATTAGCATATACTGCATATTAAATTAATTATTTATTAGAAGTATTTTGCAGACCCTATACAGTTTAATGTCTAGAAATAGGCCTATACTATTTCTTAGGTGCTGTGGGGCACCTGTGCCGAGATGAAAAAAAGGAACCATTATACTACTTTCATTTGCCACCCACAACAACCCAAAACTGTCTCTCTCATCGCCACCATCACAGCATAAATCTACTTGCATGGCAATTTTTAATATGAGACTGCCGTGTCTCCTGAGAAGTGAAAAATATTATATTTTTTTTATAAAAATGTAAAAATGAAAAAAAGTTTCCTAACTACATATATTACATCCGAGCATGCCAAAGCATACTTACTGTAAGTGTACGTGCTCCAGACTAATGACTAGTATACTTGAAGTTTGCTATTTTGGAACTACTACTTTTGTACTAAGTGTATTTAAGTTGTAATTAAAGCACAATTTTAACTTTTGTGTGGCTAAAGTGGAACAACTTTAAGTCTACTTTGTACATATGGCTGTGTGTGTACTAATGTATATACCGGACAGTAATTAATGACATTTAAGTATATATTTAATGTATTGTAAGCACATTACAGCAGTTCTTACTGTGTTACAAATACATGATTAATATACTATGAGTATATTATTATTGCAGCAGTAGCATGCTGTTATACTTCTGGCCAATTACAAATACTAAAAAAAATACACTTTATGGTTAATGAAAATATACTTTATTATATCATACAGTACACACAGTCTTCTATAATACTGCATTGCAAATGTGTTAACACTATAACATATATAGCACATCCCACACACATAAAAATGTTTAGGATAATTTACACATGCTGAAGGCATTTACACTATAACATGTTTTTGAAAAACATTACATCAGTTATTATGAGGGAGATTTTATTCAGTAGTTCAACAAGTTTTAATTTGCACAGGGTTATAAAAAAACAGTACTATAGTTTGTGTTCAACAAAATGTCAGGTTTTCTTACAAACACACAAAAAAAAAAAATTTAAACTGCTGTATAAATAAAGACAGACTTTCGTATTAGAATATACACATACAGTATTAGTCCAAACCTGGTGTGTTGATTCTAGCTGTTACACAGAGACTGAAGTACATAAGATTTAGCAATAACACATTAGACAATACAATCTATATTTAAAACTTTGTACTTAATATTAAACTACCTAACATAAACCATGAAATTTATCTTGATTTGCCGATGAGAATAAAATAATAACGATATGAACTAATTCATGCAACGATGCAGTTTTCAGCCTTGAATTTAAACTAGGAGCGGAAGAACTGGGGAGCCAATCAGAAAACAGACAGTCCGAATCTGCCCGCCTCTGGTCTCTGGTTGGCTGGAATAGTTGCAGAGTACTAACGCTGCTGCAGTTCGTGCAAGTGTAGCTTTATGATGGAGGGCACAGATAATAGAACATCCCAATAATAACACCTCACATATAAATAATAAAGCCAGGGCTACAAGAGAATCATGTATACTGGACTTGACAGTTATACTCCAGTTCTACTTAAACAATTATTACTTTGTGTTAAATCCACATCAGACACAAAGAGAATTGTACGTTTTACTTTGTAGATTGTTGTGAATTATGAAGCCTTTTATGTGTTAGACACCTACATACCACCCTGGGTCTTTCAGTATGTTGAATTTACCATTTCATTGTGGAAATCACACACTTCAGTCACTTCCTGTAGTTGTGCACATGGAACATGCACTCAGACAGGAAACATTCATACTAGTGGGCGGTCAGTGAATACAGCTTCTTAGTTAAGATAAGTCTGCTCTCACTCTGCATAATCACTATACACGTGTTTGCATAAGAGCTGCAAATCAAGATGATAAAATAAGATATGCATTCATACTGGATAAATGTTTTAGAAAGGCCAGGTTCCCCATAATGAATAATTAACTCAGATATAGTTTTGTTAATTGGTTAAATATGTGAGGAATTTAGACATGTATAGTACTGTAACTAAGACAGTACACTTGCTAAGGATGTGTTTTGAAATGCACAAAACGGTTTTACCTTTTGGTATTGCCACATCACATATATAAGGTGCTGTACCTGGTTTTAGTGAGGAGCTACAAGAGAATATGGCTTGTACTCAGTACATGTATCTTCTGGAGCAGGAAGCTGATTGGTGCAATAGGTGGCTGAAGAACCATCTCCTGCAGCTGGACCAACTAAACTATACACAGCTAATATCTCATCATACACATGGTAAATGTCCTCCTTGATAGAAAGAGTGCAAAAGAAATGGAATTCAGTCAGTTTAAGTACAGACAGGGTGCAAAAATAATGTTGGACATTTGCACTGATGTCACTGTTTTAGTGCATGTACAAATACTGCCTTGCCAAAAGAAGCTCCAAGGACTGCCTAACCCATTATTTAATGCTGGAAATATTGTCCTGAACTCTCCATTTTTTGAAAGAAATGCAGTTGGCAAAAGTGAATGACTATGATCTGAGGTCACACCATGTACTGAAGTTGGTGAAGTGGACATCATAGTTCCTTTTCAAAAGCTACACTCAATGCTGCGTGAAAACGCTATGGGAACATCTCTTTGTTGCCCGGTTGTGAAGCCTGTGCATGTCAAACCCGCCAAATACCTTCGGCTTATAACCTGTGCCAGGCATGACGTCACCGAATAAGGTGCACCTGCAGGTTATAAATAGGAGTGAACCGGAAACATCCTCAGATCTTTTTGTCTTCAGGACTGCTTTGTGTTTGCGTGTGCATGTACAAGCCGTAGCGAAAGCGAAATAAAAATAACAACATTAACTCACCGATATGGCGGAGTTGCTTAAGAGATGCGTGCCTCCGTGCGATAGATCTCTTTCGGAGGGCGATCTTCACGAATTTGTCGAGTGCTTGGGAAGAACACGCTCGCCTCGGGCTTCAGGGAGAATGTGAGTACTGCGGTCTTCTCCTTATTAAGGTGCTTCACGCGCAGCTCGCTTTCTTTAAAGAGAAACCGCGAGCCGCGGCGCATTCCTGAGGCTCGCGTGTTGATCTGGCAGAAGCGCACGAGATGGAATTTCCGATTTCTCTCTCGCTCTCTGCGGATCAGGAAGTTTTCGCTTCCGCTTCGCAAGCGCACTCCGGCGCTTCTTGTGAAGGATCGGAAGAATCTTCCTCTCTCGCTTCCATGGAAGTAGCCTCCTCACAACGCTCCTCCAGTGCTGACAGAGCTTTTGAGGAATTATTAGAGGCTATAATGCGTGCGGTCGGGCGATTGCATATCGACTGGCCGCAGCAGCGAGATTCCCCCAAGCGTTCGAGATTGAACGACAGGTGTCTGTCGGGTGGCCGGGGGGAGGAGCCTCAACGTCTCTCCCTCCTCTTCTTTGGTGACGTCCATGATGAATTAACTCTTTCATGGAACAAGCTGTATTCATCGCGTGTTTTTGTTCCTTCGACTTATTCGAATGATATTATTGATGCGAGGGCACGCGGTTATATGATGATGCCCAGATAGAAGAGACGCTTGCGGGCTATCTCTCTCCTGGGACATCATCCTCCCTGAAAAAGCCGACTCTCCCCTCCAAGTCGTGCAGATTGACACCTGCTTTTGTGGGTAACGCTTTTCAGGCAGCAGGACAGGCTGGTGCTTCACTGCACACCATGGCGGTTTTGCAGGTTTACAAGACTGACCTGCTGAAGGACCTGAGCAGCGGCGGGGCTATTGATGACAGGGCGTTTGCAGAGCTGCGCCTAGCCACAGACCTGTCTCTCTGTGCAACCAAGCGGACGGCCCGTGCTGTGGGCCGTTCCATGGCTGCCATGGTATCCACGAAGAGGCATCAGTGGCTGAACCTCACGGGCATCAAGGATAAGGATCTTGTTGTCTTCCTCGATGCCCCCATCTCGCCTTCCGGCCTTTTGGCGACGCTGTTAATTCCGCCGCCACTAGGTTTAGAGAGGCAAAGCTATATGAACAGGCACATCGTCCTCCGCGTTTCAACGGCGTGGTCTCCACTTCCGTGAAACCGGATCGAGCACATCTGCTGGCCCAGCAGTTACAGACTCTGCTGGGCAAAGGGGCCATAGAACATGTTCCCCTCCCAGACAGAGAGTCGGGCTACTACAGTTGGTACCTTTTGGTGCCCAAGAGAGGGGGAGGGTTGCGTCCGATCTTGGATCTTCGCGGCTTGAACCGCTATCTCAGAAATCCAGATTCAAAAGTTTGACTGTCAAAATGATTGTTTCTCAAATCCAACTAGAGGATTGGTTGTGACAATCATCTCAAGGACGCATATTTCTATAGAAATATTGCCACAGCACAGGAAGTTCCTGAGGTTCGCTTTGGGGGCGAAGCTTACCAGTATTGGGTCCTTCCATTTGGCCTTGCTCTGTCACCCCGCACATATACAAAATGCATGGATGCAACTCTGGCTCCTTTATGACTCTAGGGCATCCGTATTTTGAATTACATAAACGACTGGCTGATTCTGGCCCAGTCTTAGGAGCTAGCGCTTTGACATCGTGATGTCATCCTAGCCCATCTTCATTCTTTAGGATTGAGACTCAACGCCACAAAAAGCGTTCTCCTTCCTGTTCAGAGGACAACATATTTGGGTGTCACATGGGATTCGGTCACAATGCGGGCACAGTTGTCTCCTACTCGTGTCGAATCCATTCTCAACACCCTGAAGGAAATCAAGCTAGGCCAGAAGGTCACTGTTCATCACTTTCAGAAATCTTTAGGCCTCATGGCAGCTGCGTCCACGGTGATACCTTTGGGCCTTCTGCACATGAGAGCATTTAAGCTGTGGCTAAGAGCCAAGGGGTTTCATTCAAAGGCCAACCCCTAGAGGCAAATAAGTGTTACGCACCAGGGGCTTCGTACCCTTTCTGTGTGGTTCAGACCCCGGTTTTTTGACTCTGGGTCCCACTCTAGGTCCGTGTTGTCGTCATAAGATGCTAACGACAGACGGTTCTATCACGGGCTGGGGTCCGGTCTTAGATGGCCGTCCAGCCCAAGTGTGCTGCCGAGGTCATCTTCTCACGTTGCGCACATCAATTGCCCAAAATGATGGCTCTGTTTCTGGCAGCTGAAACACTTCCTCCAGCAGTTGAGAGGCTACCATGTCCTAGTGCGGGTGGACAACACTTCGGTAGTCTCATACATAAATCGCCAGGGCGGACTGTGCTCGTGCCACTTGAACAAGCTAGTGCACCAGGTTCTGCTTTGGGCACAGGACAAGTTCCTGTCCCTCAGGGTTATTTACATTCCAGGGCATATGAATGCAGGAGCAGACTTGCTATCCAGACAAGCTGTGACACATGGGGAATCGAAACTCCACCCCGAGGTAATCAGTCAAATCTGGGAGAGATTTTATGTAGCAGAGGAGGACCTCTTTGCCTCACAAGAGGAAGCACAATGCCCCCTTTACTACTCTCTGACTCACCCTGGGTGATTCCAGTGAGGAGGGATCTTCTGTCTCAAGCGCAGGGGACAATACTTCATCCCCGGCCCGATCTCTGGAACATTCACATTTGGCCCCTGAACGGGACCAACTAAGACATGCTGGGCTTTCAGCCAGCGTAATTGAAACCATTTTAAGTGCCAGACTCCCTCCACTAGAAGAACTTATGCTCTCAAACGGAGTGTATTTGAAAATTGGTGCATGGCAAGACATGTAGACCCAGTTCACTGGCAGATTCTTTCCGTGCTGGAGTTTCTGCAAGAAAAGTTGTCCTCAGGCTTATGCCCTAGTATGCTCAGAACGTACGTAGCTGCTATTTCGGCTTGTCACGCTCTGAATGATGGGGTTTCCGTGGGCAAGCACCATTTAGTTGCCCGTTTTATTCGTGGAGCTAAACGGTTGAAGCCGCCCACTAGAGCAACGGTCTCTTCATGGGACTTAACTATCGTACTCGAAGGCCTGGCCGACACCCCTTTCGAACCACTAGAGTCAGCAACTGTCAGGCTTCTGTCTCTTAAGATGGTTTTTCTTATGGCTATTACTTCTAAAGCTATTCTGCATCCTCACCCGAACTATCTTCCCAAGGTTCCATTCTCGACCATGCACCCAGTTGTTCTCGAGGCCTTCTGTCCTCCGCCTTTCACAGCTCTGGAGCAGGAAAGACTTCACTTACTGTGTCCAGTATGTGCTCTTAGGATCTACGTCCACCGCACTAGCCAGTGGCGTAAGTCAGAGCAGTTCTTTATTTGCCATGGGGGTCTGCCATTAGACAGCCTCTGTCACACTGGGTGAGAGATGCCATTGCCCTAGCCTATGAGGCGCGTGGTCACACTTCGCCTCTGGGAATCAGGGCTCACTCAACCAGGGGGATTGCCTCATCAATTGCCTTGGCAAGAGGCGTCCCCCAGCAGCAGGTGTGTGATGCGGTGGGCTGGTCCTCTCCACACACGTTTGTTAGATTTTATAGTCTGGATGTCAGTGCTACTCCGGGTTCACGGATCCTTCAGTCAGCATCCCAGAGCTAGGTCTGAGACCTCCTCGGCTTGTGCGCACACGCTACACAACCTGGGGGTCCAGACACTTGCAGTGCGGCGGCGTTGGTATTCTCGTTCCCATAGCGTTTTCACGCGGCATTGAGTGTAGCTTTTAATAGGGAACGTCTCGGGTTACTTGACTGTAACCCTGTTCCCTGATATAGCGGGAACGATATGCTGCGTTCCGATGCCGCACTGCTGGCGTGCCCGGACGTCCTTCAGACAAAATTGACCTGAGGATGTTTCCGGTTCACTCCTATTTATAACCTGCAGGTGCACCTTATTCGGTGACGTCATGCCTGGCACAGGTTATAAGCCGAAGGTATTCGGCGGGTTTGACATGCACAGGCTTCACAACCGGGCAACAAAGAGATGTTCCCATAGCGTTTTCACGCAGCATCTCGTTCCCGCTTTATCAGGGAACAGGGTTACAGTCAAGTAACCCGAGACGTTATGTTTAGTGAAAATAAGAGCATTTTCACATGCACCATGTTTGAGGTGCCAGTAGGTGGTAAAAAGACCATGGTAATTCTTTTTTAGTTTCACAGAAACTAGACTATTGAAAACTGGAAAAACAAATGCATTTATTCATTCATTTGGTAATTTTTTTTATTATTAATTCAACAAATACATGAAAAAACAAACAACCAAATGAGGAGGGTGCTATCCCAGGGGACTCAGGGCATTAGAAGGTGTACACCATCACAGGACCTAAGCATGCACCCTGGAGGTATGAGATGACAGGACTAACCACAAGGAAATCCTGCCACTCTTTGTTTGTTTGTTTTTAATTTTGTTAAAACATAGGCAAGCGTATGGATTTGATGGAGTTTGACAAGGCCCAAATTTTGATATACATATTTATGTATATATAATGTTGCTTTGCTTGTGTTTTTTTCTCTCTTTTTCTCTTTATGTTGGATGCATGTTTACTTTATTCTTTACTTTATACACTTTACACATTAATTGTTACTTGTACTTGACTATTCTTTTGTTTATAATTTTTTTTCATTAGATTGCATACTTTCTTGATAATTATTTGATTAATTTTTTTTTTTTTACTTATAATGTCAAAGCTGATGAGAGTATACTGCGCATTAAATGTCTGATTATGCATTTGGGTGATGAGTGCATAAATTAATCTGAAAATGCATAAATTGAACGTGTAGAATAGTGTGTCTTTAATACCAGTGTTTACACACACACATAAACACACTAATGATAAAATAAACAAGGATAAAGAGTTTATTCCCAGTTAGCTTCCTCAAAAAATCTTCACACCACGTTACTGCTTTTAACCCTACTGATGCAGCGACTAGCTTCTCATTTGTTTAACAATAATGTTGGAAAGAGTATTCCCTATTAGTGGAAAAGAGGTGAAGTTCACTCACTCGCTCACTCACTTACTCATTGTCTATATTGCTTTATCCTGTATACAGGGTCTCACAGGGCCTGTAATCTATCCTAGGAGACTTAAGGTGGAAGGGGTGCCAATCCATCACAGGGCACACACACACACACACACACGCACTATGGGCAATTTGGGAATGTCAATTAGTCTAATCTGCAGGTCTTTGGACTGTGGGATGAAACCATAGTACCCAGAGGAAACCCACCAAGCACGGGGAGAACATTCAAACTCCATGCACACAGACCCGAGGAGGGAACTGAACCCGAACCATGAAGGTGCAAGGAGATAGTGCTAATCATTGAGCCACTGTCTGCCAAGATGGAAGTAGAAAAGTTATAGCTATGTTTAATTAGTAAAAGTAAGAGCATTTTCTCATGCAAAATACCCCATCAATGCATTTTTTTCTCTCCAGAGACATGTTCTCAAATTGTGAAAGAGTGATTCTGGAAGCATAATAAATCATTTTCACACATGAAGTGGCTATCATATTGCAAATCATAAGAAAAGACACGCACACGCACACACACACAAAGTCATATATTTAAAATAAAATATTATTATAAAATAATTTGTGACACTATGTTATTAACACTAAATATCACACCACATTCTTGGGTAATTGTCCATTTTTCCTTTTTTTCTCTCTTCTTATGTAAGTAGTATTTCTACTGTATTACTGAGTCTAACATACCTGATCAGGTGGTGGGTGTAAAACATGGCGTTCAGGAACATCTGGTTTCAAAGCTAAAGAACAGAAAGGAAATTTAGAAATCCGTGCTAGGAATATGAAATCACGTCAAGTATTTTTATATTATACATTTGCTCTGTTTTTCTAAACATAGTCTTATAACTTACATGTGATGTTTGATGATGTGTTCCTGTAAAGAATCACAAGAGCTGCAAGAATGCAGCACACCATTAGGCCCGGCACCCCTCCACCAACAACAAGCTCCTGTCCTGTTTAAACAAAATAATGAAATGAAAGATCAAGATAATCTGAGTAACATTCTTTTTTTGTAGTTGTTTTAAAGCAGGCAATTAGTAAAAAAAAAAGTACTGAATATTGAATAACATAACAAAAAAAATGAACATGTACCATGTGGGTCTAAAGAATGTTGAGTTTGAGTTAGAGACCATGTTTGTTCATATGATGATGAATTATCTGAAAGAAAAAAAGATCTAAATCAAGTTTTTACAAGACATTTGTACATATTTAATATTTTCTTTAAAAATGTGTCCAATACATAATGTATATTTAATCTTTAATTTAAAAACAAGTGTTCAATACTACAAGGTTCTGCTGTGAACCTTGCCACACTCTTGTTGAACTTTTGTTTTCAACACTAGTCTAAGCACTAACACAACTGACCTACCCACTGTAATGATAGTTGTTTAGAACATATACGGTAACGTACTGAATAGCCTATGTGCTTATAGTAGAGTAGGTACGACTGAGTGACAAAGTGAGTGTCAGAGAGACAGAGAGTTCGTTGGATGTGTGCTTAGTGAGTTCGTGTTATTGTTTTGCTTTGTCATTAATACCATAATAAAGCTCCTGAACCGGAGAACGCTGGTCTCGCCTCTTTTATACACTTCCCTAACATTACACCCACTGTTACAAAATACCTCAACAGGACAGTAGAGCATTCTGTTTAGTAGTTTAGTTTCCAGAGTTGGATATGTAAAAATAAAAAATACAGTTGTCCGGTGGGCAAGAGAAAACATCTGATGCACAGCCGTGAGTTTCCAGCGCACATCAGAACCTTGTGGTCTCTTGTACACAGGGATACTTTCTTGTGCCCCTTTCCTCCCTCTCTCTCTTTCTCTCTCTCCATTGATTTAGCATATAGCAAGATTGGATTTAGACATTTTTGAGGATTTACTATCCCTTCTGCACGAGAGGTTTTTACGTGTGCTCAAGTTGTGACATTACAAGGCTATCCCTGTCAACACTAAACAAGGAACTTGGCATATTTTTATACTATGGACTTTGGATTATGAAAAGATGGAAACCACCTACAAACTGCTACAATTCTTCTTTAAATAACTTTCTTAACTGTTACAATGGGTTGTTTTTGACAGCATCATTTCAAAACATCCACCATTTCTCCTGAATCATGATGCGCCATACTGAACTCATACAAACCTGCTGATAATCTCCATAGGATTTTCTATGATCTCAAAATTGCACCAATTCATGATCAAATTGAAAATGGGAAAACCATTTTCATGGGAGAAAATGGGAAATGGGAAACCCCTGTTGGCAAGGAGTCATCTAATAGGACCATACTGAATGAGCATTTTTTATTATGTACATTCTATACCTGCAGTAGCTGTTATCACTGTGGTGGCAACGGTTAGCTCTGTAACGGCAGAACTTGTAATCTGCCTGGACACTGGAGAACGTGTAGACACAGTAGGAACTGTTATGGGTAATAATAAACATTATTCATAAGCATATAAAGCTGCAGTATAATTCTGAAAAAGTCAGTAATTCATGTGTTAACTTTCAACTTAAAGCTGAAGGTAGAATCATCCAAAATTAATAATCAGTTCTAATACAAAATGCCGTACTTATTCTTCTTCTGCTTATCACATATCTGATCATTTTTTAAATATTCATATTACATTGACAGAAACAACTACTGCTATGTGAGATATATATTTATAGTGATTAAAATAATAATACTGAGACATTTAAACATCTGTGGTATTGAGAAATTGGAAATTAAAGTCTTCTATACCTTTACTGACAATAAGCTTTACTTTAATCAGCTTGTCAGATCCCCATGTTTCCACTCCACAGTAATAAACTCCAGAGTCCTTTAATTTGAGGTGTCTGATGGTGATGGAGAAACCACGCACAGAGACGGTGTTTAGTGCATTGTATCTTCCCTTAGAGATGACCATATCAGCCTTTTCAATTTTAATTAAGACATCGGACGATGTGCACGGATGACGACAGAGGTACATGGGTGTATATTGATATCCATCAGGGTATTTACAGGCGATATCCACACTGCCCCCTACTGTTCCAGTAAATACACTTTCAGCCTTGCTCTTCATTGTCACACACAACAGAACTAAAAACAAACAGAGAAACATAAATCATCAGTATAATTTTTTAAACAGTCACAAAGAAAGTTGCTATATTAAATTCACCCATTGCCTTATATCGACATTGCTTGGTTTCTGTATTTATTTTAAAAGGCGTGTATCCATGGTGACTTAGTGGTTAGTTTTTTTAATCTGGGTACTCCGGTTTTCTCCCCCAGTCCAAGCACAGATTAGGCTAATTGCGGTTCCCAAATTTCGCTGTCTGTGTGTGTGTGTGTGTGTGTGTGTGTGTGTGTGTGTGTGTGTGTGTGTGTGTGTGTGTGTGTGTGTGTGTGTGTGTGTGTGCCCTGCGATAGATTGACAGAGCTCCAGGCCCCCCGTGACTCTGTATATAGGATAAGGCGGTATAGAGTGAGTGATAGTGAATAATATTAACTCTAGAAAAGTCGATATTAGTTGAATAGAAATAGAAATATTCTCCTATCCAACATAACAGAATAAAGTTTGCAAACCAAGTTGGAAAATAAATTTAATTAACTTACCTTGGAAAAACAAGAGAGCCCTCTTTTTTTTTTTGCCTGCACATCAGCCTTCTTTCTAAACTCAGCACAATGTGCCATATAACTATAAATTTTTTATCTTTTCTAAAATGTTGTTACTCGTCCTTAAATTGAGCTGCATGGTGTAGGAGTTTGCAGAGGAGGTCTGAGAGATCACTTCTGGTTCTTCACAATAAGCAGGAGGAAAAAGCTGTGAGGTAACACTACAGGAAGGAAACACAGGAAACTTAAAAAAAAAAAAAAGGTGCTCTACTTTTATTCTTTGTTGGTATTGCTTAAAAAGACATCAATTTAGAATTTCTTGACTTAAACAGAAATTTAATAAAAACAATATTTAGTGTTTAGATGTTGTAAGAGAAATTACACATTACAAACACTACAATTGTTAAACTTGCTTGCAAAAAGTATTCTTTGCTAGGAAAAGAATGTACTGCTATCAAACTGTAAAATCAAGGTATTAGTGGTGCTATATCAATAGACAATATTAATATCACGACTAATGAATGATTATTTTGTTGGTTTGTTTCTTTGTTTTTGACATCATAGCTCACTGAAGGTTTGTACTATAAATATGCTCAACTATTAAAGGATTTTTCTAATACAGATGTGGAGAATGTTTGTTTGCAATTTTGTTGGACCTTTGTAAAAAAATAAATAAAAAGAAGAATTACTGAGACGGGTATCATCTGCACCTCAAAAAAGGGACTGATAGCCAAAACAGTGGTCATTTAGATTAAACCCACATAAAGATAATACGGTATATGTATATAGGATATATTATTATTATATTTATTACTAAAGCTATGGTCCACAAAGTGCTTAAAATCATGTACATGTCAAAGAGCACTGACACCCCTCTAACACTGAGTAAAGGACAGATGAAAGTGTAATGTTACACTGTATAGGATATCTTACAGTATAGGATTAAACAGGATATGTTTAAAATCAAGTCATCTTATCATCCTCAGACTTGCTCCGCTATTTAAAAGTGAAGCATTGTGAAGGCTGGCTCTTGGCAAAACTGAAAATGCAAGGGCAGCTTGTGCAGTCTTTAAGCAGCTGTCTTTGCCCGGAAATCAAACAGCGGAGTACGCTGTTTGATTTCTGGAAGTTCAGAAGCGAGGAGAAAGTATGGCAGACTTTAATCGCTAGAGTGGCATGTGAGTGTGTCCAGTACACCACTGTTTGATTGTATCTAGGTAAAATAAAAAAAGGGTTGTTTTGTTGGGGGAAAGAAAGGATGTTTAAGTAGGGAGGAAAGAAGTGAGGACGTGCACGTGCAAGTCCAGAAGCAGTGACCAGCAGGCACATAGGCACTCACCTGGCAAGCGATGGCGGTGGCAGAGTGGCAAAGTGGACTCAGGTGAACCGAGGCTCCCAAAGGCTCCTCAACAGCACACTTGCAGTTGCAGCTGGCCCTGCCCTGTCCTTTTTGGGTGGGGCTGCAGATGGGAGTCAAATGCGACGTAGCGAATGTTGGCTGTCACTCCTATGGCAACTGCAGCTGCAATCCTTGCTGGGGAAGGGGGCCTTAACATCAATGCAGAGAACTTTTCTTCTTTGGTGGCTGAGTCATAAAGGCTGGCTCTCAGGTGAAAGGAAAAGTGCCGGGGAAGCTCATCAAGTCTATGAGCAGCTGTCTCTGCCAATTACCATCAAACAGTGGTGTACAGTCCACCAGCCTTTAAAGTCCTTGGGTGCACACTCAAATGACACTCTTGCAATGAAAGTCTGCCTCCTCGTCTCGCTTTTAAAGAGTGGAGCAAGCCCGAGATCCGTTGATGATTATCTGTGCTAGGTTTAGAGCCCCCGCCCATTCAGAAAGCTGCTGAAGGGGAGGCCGCATGCCAAATGAGCTCTTTGGAGTGAGCGAGGAGCGAAAAAAGATTTGGGTGCACACCCATTACTGATGCATCTGTGACAAGTGCCTTTTGTCTTTCTAAGGTAAAATATACTGTAATATGCGACAGCATATGGTAATTTCAGCCACTTTCTCCAGGTGCAATCATGAAACATTTAGTCAAAAGTTAGGAAATTATGGTATTGGTATTTGGTCAGTCATAATGTGATCTTCGTTCAACTTAATGTGCATTCAGTTTGCAAATGCACATTATGCACATCTGTACAAAAGGTGTGACTAATGATACAACTATCATTTAGTCACACTTCAGCTACACCCTTAAAACCTAGCTAGATAAGTCTCAATGTCATATCGAAAGTACTGGGTAGAAGCCTGAGTGTGTCAAACTGCAACAAGGTGTTTTAGAAACCTTAAGCCTTCGTGAAGCTTCCTGCCACACATCACAGGTCAAGTCTATCTTTGGGCTAGTTGTTTGAAGGACTGTACAATGCTATGAGCTAACAGTTTATAATTGTGAAGTAAACATAAGTAACTTAAAAAAAAAAATGTTTTAAGTCTCATAAGTAAGACTTTTAATTGTGTGTGTGTGTGTGTGTATGTGTGTGTGTGTGTGTGTGTTCCCCTGTCTTTAGGGCTCCAGTCCCTTGCAGTCCCTAGTCTTCCCGTTCCGTGCGGTCCCTAGTCTTCCCGTCCCGTGCGGTCCCTAGTCTTCCAGTCTCCGTGTCAGTCCCTAGTCTCCGTGTCAGTCCTAAGCCTCCTGAAATGCTTACAAAGGTCTGAAATGCTGTTAATCATGTGGAAGGCTAAAAGAGACTGTGTATGTGTGTGTTCTGTCCAGAGTCCAAGTATGTTTTGTTGGTTCCTTTTTGTTAATTAAAGACTTTTATGTTTAAAAACAACCCCTCTGCGCTTATGCTTGGTTTTTCTGCTCACAGCAATAACACCGGCCCAAACTGCCTGTCATACCAGTTCATGACAGACCACAGTTTGGGATTTCTGTATCCTTGATAGCACAGGGATATGTTGTCATCCCTTTCTATGAAATCTACAGTATGTATTAAATTCATTCAACTTTCCAAAAATTTTAATACATCATTGAACTGCGATGCTTCACTGAGTTAATTTTTTTTTTCTAGTTGCAATCATGGAACATGTACTTTTAAAAAATTTAACTAATAAGCACATAATAAAAAATAAACATTAATATAATAAAATGATGGTTTTTGGTTAATTTCAACAAGGTGATGTTAATCTTATTTCTTATACTGATTTATTTATTCAGGAATTCATTTTAATCATTACAATGGCTATTAATATAATTTAAGTACAAATAATTAAACAATAGTGAGAAAAAAACTCAACTGTAATTACTAAAGCATGCACAGCAAAAAAATGTTTTGTTTAAGTTACAAAGTTTGCTTTGTGCATTGAAAACTTTGATACTTTGCAGAAAAGAGGAAAGAAGGGAGGGAGCAACTTGCAAAAGTTCAGTCAACATATCCAGTCAGTATGAATTTACTTGAATTTCTGAGGTCATTTTTGTAAAGAACATACAAGTTGTAGATTAATTAAAATTTATTTTAGATTTAATTGAACCTTGTATTGCATAATGTATTTAACAATATATATTGTAATTATTATTGGTCATATGTTGCATAAAGAAATGTGGTTTGAAATGGCGCACCCATTATATGTGTGCCTTGCAGCGTACACGGGTAGAGGTAGCACTGTGGTAAAGATGTTGAACTGGTGATTGGAAGGTCACAGATTCAAACAACAGCACCACCAACCTGCTGCTGCTGTGCAAGGCCCTTGAGTGTTCTGTTAAGCGGAAGTTGCTTTGCATAAGTGTATCTGCTGTCCTGTTGTTTGCAATGATAAATTTATTATCATAGTTGATAATTTAGCTATTTTGCTGAATATCACTTAAACTATCATTCAGTTACACCTCAGCAACTCCGTACACCTTAAAAATAACACCATGACTATGTGTAAGACAATTAATATAGGATAAAATCATTTAGGATTCACGAAGGCTTTTGTAAAGTATACCCTATAGAGAACACATCTGGTCTTTCAGTAGAGTATATTTTATTGTAAACATGTGAAGCAGTTTTTGTGGATGCACTCTTGGAACATGTAGGAAACATTAGTGCCTGTGGGTGGTCAGAGAATGCCGCTTCTGAATTTAGCTAAGTGTGCCTTCACTTCCCCTGACCATTATATGTATATGTGTTTGTACAAGAGGTGCAAGACATTATAAGGCTCACAACCACACAAAAGTGCTAGGTTAAAGGCTATTTGTCAATTCATCACATGATGTTTAAGTAACCCAGGCCTCTATTATTGTCTCCATAACATACAGTATGCAGTGTTGTGAAAAAATATTTGCCTTGTATCTTTCTGCCTTTTGTTTTTTACATATTTGTCAAACTTGATTGTGATAATTAAACCAAGTTTAAAGTTACACAAACATAATTCAAGGAAATACAAAATGCAGTTTATAAATTATTTAATTTATTAAGAAAAGGGCTGTCCAAACCTTCCTGGCTTAAGAGAAAAAGTAATTGCCACGAAACCTAATAACTACTTGTGCCACCTTTTGCGGCCATTATGCTTTTGCAATAACTGACAATGAGTCTTTAACATTGCTGTGGAGCAATTTTTGCCCACTCTTTTTTTTTTCTCTTTTTTTTTCTCTTCTATTTTTTTTATTTAGCCACACTGGATGGCTTTCAAGCATCGACTGCCTGTTTAAGGTCATGCCACAGCATGACCTGATTTAAGCCCAGACTTTGACCCAAAACTTGTTTGTGTGTTTCAGATCATTGTCCTCATAATAGTGATGTGTTATTCATGAATGATTTGTTCTTTTTGAATGAATCTTTAACGTGACTCAGAAGAACGAGTAGTCTCGGAGAGTGATTCGTTCATTTTCTACAGAATTGAAGGGTTCTCAACGAATCTTCCAAGTCTGAGTCGTTCGTTCTTTTGTTAAGTGACTCCTAGAGATGCTATGAAGTGCAATAGATTCAAAAAAACGAAAGACTCGGACTAGAAGATATAATGGTGAGCTGTTCATTCTGTTTATAATATGTCCTTAGCTGCATTGTAATACTTTCATTACTGAAACTATGGCCAAAATTTGTGTATGTAGATGTGTTGGGGGTCTGTTTATTGAAAATGTAACATTTTCTTTTATTTCTAGTCAAAAGAACGAAATGAACTAAATGACTCAAAAAAGATTTGTTCATTTTGATGAATGAGATTCAAAGAACTGAGTCACTAAAATGATTCAAACTTGCCATTACTAGTGCATAACCAAAGTGATCTTGAGATCATGATGGCCGAACATTCTCCTTTAGGAATTTCTGATAGAGCACAGAATTCCATCAACTATGGTAAGTCATCCAGGTCCTGAATTTACATTGACATTTATGCATTTGGAGCGACTTATAAAAGTGCTTTGAGGGTTCAGTCATTGGATAGATACTCAACTAAGTGCCATCAATCAAACAGTTTAGATTTTTTTTTTTTTTGGGGGGGGGGGGATTATTTCAAGTATTGAAAAAACACATATGTCTTGAGTCGTCATTTAAAGATTGTCAAATACTCGGACATCTAGAGAAAGTTGGGAATTGGAAAAAGTTCCACCACGTAGGTGCCAGAACAGAAAAGAGTCTGGATGAATGTCATCCTCGATCCCTGAGAGGTGGTGGAACGAGGCGAGCAGTGCTGATGGATCAGAGGGAACGTGATGCAGTGCGTGGTGTGATTAGAGCAGAGAGGTAAGTGGGTGCTGTATAGTTTATTTTAGTTTAGCCTAATTTAGTTTAGTTTAAATATTCCAAAGCTGAAAATTATAGCTGTAATAGTTTATTCCAGTTTAGTCTAGTTTAGTTTAGTTATTCCAAAGTGGAAAATTAAAGTTATGTATATTTTTTCTGACAATAATTTTTGCTTTACTCAGCTTGTCATATCGCCATTTATTCACTCCACTCCACAATTCACTGCAGAAGCTCGACATTGCTGTCATTGCAATGTCAGTGGCTGCGTATTTGTGGCACTGTACTTTCAGTGCTATGTATAAAACAAGACATAAATCAATCACGGCATTTGTTTACATAGACTGTATTATATAAAAGAGTAATTTAAAAAATGAGCAGATTAATACTGATTACATATCTCCACACAGACTAGCATGGATGGTGATCTCATCTTCTGGAAATTCTTTGGTGCAAATTGGACAATGCACCTGAAATTTGAAAGAAACTGGCATGTTACAAGTTAGTATGGAGGAGATGTGTCTAATGTCTCCTGAAGTGGCACTATGTAAAAATGGCTTTGCCAGCTACTGACACAGCTTTGAGATCTAAATAAGAGTATAAATATAGAAATAACATTGTACACTGGAGAGAAGTGTGTGATAATATTAAATACTAAAAAACAGGTCTTACAAACCTGCTGCTTTATGCAAGAGTCATCTTCCACAAAGATCCTCCATTTCTGGAAAGGTTTCAGTCAAGAACCTTGAAATCTTATTTCATCAAGTAAAATGAGAGAACACAATAAAACAAGAAAAGTGGCCAATGACTTATGTTACTGATAGGATTTAGGTTATTGTGATTTTTAATAACCACGCTTTGTGCCAAGTAAATTATACCTCTGCATGGTCACTGTCTTCAGAAATGCCAGTTTGGAAAAGTCCAAACTTTTGCTGCCAGGGGTTCAGCTATTATTGGATGTATTTTTAGTTATTCTGAGGGGACAATAAATTTAAACTGATATACAAACTTTACACTGACTTCTTTTCATTTTGTCAAAGAGTCATTTCTGCAGTGTTGTCCTATGAAAAGATATAACTAAATATTTGCGGGGATGTGAGGGGTGTACATAAGAAAGCACAAACCTTGCCAACTCTTGTTTTACTGTTACATTTCTAGGCTGTGGCTGTCCAGTCTCTGCAGAAATCTGGACACTATTTCTGGCCATTGTGTTAAGTAAGAAAGTTTCTGGCGGCTAACTCAACTGTACCATGACCCTTTATCAAGTTAAGATATATAACTGGACATAAAACTGTCCAAAAGCACAACTTACCTAATGCTGAGGTGGCATATTGCTGTTTTCATTGTTTAGTCATGTTCTTCAGCACATAAATGTCTCACGCTTCCTCTATTTTGAAAAAAGCTGAGGCAAAACCTCAGAATTTTTTTTTTTCTGGAAGTATGTCACAAAATAATGTGACAACATAAGAATAGAATAAATAAAACCGGTATTTCTAATACTTAATTCAATAAAATACATAAATAAGTAATTAAATTCTCACCGAAGACGCGTTGAATAAAAATTAAACTCGCTCGCTTTACTTATCATACTTCATTTACAACGCTTCTGTTATGCGGTCGATAGTACTGGCACTTGATTGGAGAAGAAAGAGCCAATTAGAAGTAGTGTGTAGAAGTCTGTGATTGACTAGTTTTGTGGCAGTGTTGTAACGCTGGATAATGTTGAGCGAGCGTACAGAGAGTCAAGCACGCACAGAAAATAAATTTTGCACGTGTGTGTAGGCAAAGTCGAATTGCACAGAATCGGGATGTCGCGTGTGCATGGAGAACATGTTGAGCGCGCAGGGCGTAGAATCGAGCTGGTGAGCGAGCAGTGGGGACATTGTGTGCTTTGTCTTTCAAAAAGACAAACCGCACGCTCAGAATTGTGGCAGGAATACACCATATTAATTTGTTTTATTTTTACTTTACAGCAGTGATTCCGAGTGTGCACTCACTCGAGTGTCATTAGAGAGATTTCTTGTTTATTTTTCTGATAAAACAGGGGTTCCGTTGTGTGTGTGAAACTCAAATAAGAGAGGAGGAAAGGTTACTGTGTAAGTCAAGGAGAGGGAGAGGGGAGGGGCCCATTCCTCCTCTCCTCTTACGTTAGCTTCACACAGAGAAAAACACACACGCACCTGTGCACACAAACGGAAACACTTATCTGTCTAGATTTATGTTTGTTTTAAGGTAAAGTGCAGGTTAATTTGTTTTATTTTTACTTTATATTTCGTATTCATTATTTTTATGTATTTACTTTTTTGGGCTGTGGAACAAATAATTTAAGTTTCCATTATTTCTTATGGGAAAAGAAATAATTAGATTTTTCCGCTGCCAGAACGAATTATGTTTGTAATCCAAGGTTTCACTGTATTTTAAATAGTATATATCCTGTATATAATATTTTTATATTAAAATGGGCATATTACAGAACTGGCCAAAAAAAGATTATCACTAATATTTTGTTTAACTGCAATTAGGTTGGATTATGGCATGCAATGAAGTGGCTAATTCATTTGTGAAAATGATTCCTCATATTTCTAAAACAGCTTTTTTTTTTTACAATCGAGTCCAGGAGCATGACTGTGCCATGTAGTTAGCTGACTTCATTTTAATGCTACATAAATTTGCTGAACCTAGACCTAACCACCTGAAGCAACCCCAAATCATAACACAAGAGGCTTTTTACAAAGAGATATTTGGTAGTGAGATATTCTATGAAGTCATTATGACTGATTAGCTGCTTACTTTTTGAGTGTGTTCATGTTGCAGTTCCTGATAGTTCAGCAACTGATCTCTGGAACTCTTTTGTGTCCCACGTCCTGAAACATGGCTGCTATCTTGTTTGCACAGTGGGACTGAAGTCAATGACCTCTGAAGTGTCTGAATATCCAGCATGGGGGCTGGAGGAGGAGGAGCTGGAGGAGCTGGGCTTGACTGTAGTGATCCCAGCTTTTTTACCTGTTGATTTGGAAGATGAGGGGGCAGCTGTGGCTTTGGGGGGTGAAGTGGTTTTGGGGGATGAAGAGGGATTGTTAAATTTGGAAACTTTTGCTAATATAGATTCCTTTTTCTCAACATGGTTGGACGGTGGCGTTTGCTTAATTGTCGACTTGTCAGGTATAAGCTTCTTTTTCTTTTCATTGGGAGCTGGGGAGTTTGTCTGAGGCAACGCGCCGAGCTTCCAGTCGATTCTCCCTCTGAAGGTCCATATTACGACTAAGGATGTTGGTCATGGTCATTGTAGGCCCACATAGCTCAAAGTGAGTAATACCCAACTCGAGTAATGAAGTATTATCCCGTAGTATCTTAGCCATTTCCATTTCAGTCTTCCCTCCACAGATGTGTCTCTGGTTGTGGAAACGAAGCTCTATAAGGGTGACATTGTGCTGCAAAGACTCAATAATAGCCAGAATGCCTTTGCCAGTGAGAAGGTTGGATACCAGGTTATTTCCTGTTAACGTAATGTTGTTCCCTAACATCCCAACAATGACAAAAGCTACATCATCATCAGCTCTGGTGTTGGCAAGAGCAAATGTTTTAATGTGAGTGTTACTACGAAGTCCTTCAGCAAACTGGATCAAAGTATCTGTCTTGATTACATCAGGGTTGTTGATATTAAGCTCTGTGAGTTCAGGATCATCACTACGGACCTGCTCCAAGAGGTCATCAAACATGCTGGAGCCAGTATCACTGTCCATATAAATCATCCTCATCATCCTCCTCTTCTTCTTCACCCCCACTACTACAGGTCTCAGTAACATTATTGTATGTTTTAGCATTCTTCACTCCACCATTGTTTCCATAAAGCAAACAAACAAACTAAACATGACGTTATAATTTAAGGAGGTCCAAGACACACATAGATACATGATTAACAAAACACTGGTATCAAAACAGTACAAAACAGAGCAAAATGGCGGCAAGACAATTAACAAACCTAGGACACGATTGTTCATAACCAAAGTAATTAGCAACTTCAGCTCAGGCAAGTGCACTCTTCACATGATTAAGGTAAATGTAAGGAAGGAAATGCTGTCTCACACAACACTCAAAATTTTATTTTATTTTTTCTGAAGAAGATGGCATAACTGAGCTTGATGTTGTGTGTTTTGTGGTACAGTTACTTAAAGTACGTACAGGAAAAAATGTTACACTATTCTTTCAATCATTGGAAAAGACATTGGCACAGCATTAGTTCAATGGATAATTACAAGGTTGGCCTAGTATTGTAGATAATGGGAAAGTTGGAAACTGGAAATTAAATTAGACTCTTCATCACCAATAAAAAGAAAACACATTTGAATCTCCAGTAATTTATTTGCAAATGTGATAAAATTATTACAAACTAAGAAAGTATATGTAACAATAATTATGATAAACTAATAAACACCTAGTACAACCATTTTTTTCTCTCAGCCAAGTGCATGAAAGTCAATGAATACAAACCAATACCCATTGCCTCAAATTGCCCCATTGCCTTTTATATCAGATGGTTCTGCATCTTCCTCATCATCGTCATCTTCATAATCTTCAAAACATTACAGCATGTTTGGAGACCTGTGACTCTAGCCTGTGCAAATGCAACAATAATTTGAGCATTGTACATTAAAATGTACTGTACTTCTAAATATGTCTTTCAAAATATTACTTTTCAACCAGCAAAATGATGAGAAAAACAAACATTTCCACATTTGGCTCAACTCAGTTCAACAACAGTTTTACAGCACACATATTTTTCTCCAGATGAAACAAAGTAAACACAGCAATTCAAACGGTAAATAAACTAGCAAAATTGACAAATGATGTGTTTTACATGCTGACTTCCTTAGTAGTTAGATTCACCAACTGCAGAAACATACAAAAATGCCCTAAAGCAAAACAATATGTACTGTATATTAGCCTTTTAAAGTTTCTGGCACTTACTATGGCAACTATCTATGATTCTAACCTTGCTATGGCTCCGTATGCTACTGTATTCACTGGCAACAGGTCGATTAGTCTAGGATAACAATGCATAGCTAAACACCTTTCACACCACATTACAGAAAAACTATTAAATGCATGCTTTTCGTCTAACCACTACAGATTTTCAACACAATTATGTCTCACTCAAGGATATTTACATCATTTGGAGGAATATTAACCCACCTGTAGTTAGGAGTAAAGAGGCAAAAAACTGTGCATGGCTCCAGAACTTAATCACCAGCACCTGGCCTATATGAAGTTTTAGGTTCCTCCCTAGCGATCAGTGCCATCTAGTGACATGTTTGACAGTGCTCACCTGTTTAAGCACAAAGCATAATGAATTGAACACATGATCATATATATATATATATATATATATATATATATATATATATATATATATATATGCTATTTTGCATAGATATTTCCATATTATTTTTTTCTCAGTATAAATAAATGCTTTTAGAGCAAAGACAAACTTGTGAAAAACGTCTATGGAAAATGTACTGACTATGATATGGTGCTAATTGATCTGTGTTTTTTGGGTTGTTCTTTCGACTTACCAGCTCACAAATTCGTTTGTGTTAAAGCCAACTGACAAATGCAGGAGTGCACACAGACAAACCTCTCCATCCACAAACACACACACTCACATGTGGCACTTCAACCGTTGGAGCCATAGCAAGGTTAGAATCATAGATAGTTATCTACTCACACAGCAGAGGCAGATTTCCCAGAAACCTCATCTATCCTCCAGTACTGTCTCAGTGTCCTGCACTGTTGGTAGGTGGGCTCTGGAACTGCCAATCTGCTGTAAAGAAAGCAGATTTTATCTCAGCCCTAGCTACCCATTACTCTTTTGACTTTCTGGCACTAACAGAGACCTGGATATCTCCTCAGAACTCAGCTACGCCGGCTGTCCTATCCTCTGCCTATATATTCTCTCACTCTCCACAAGAAACTGGCAGAGGTGGTGGTACAGGTCTGCTGTTGTCTAAGAGATGGTCCTTCTCGCCTATTGACCTGTCTCATCACAGTTTTTCATCATTTGAATTTCATGCAGTTAAGGTAGCCTCTCCAATTAACCTCCACATCTTAGTTATCTACCGTCCACCTGGTTCTCTAAGAAACTTTCTGGATGAAATGGACATGCTTCTTAGTCTTTTTCCTTCTGCTAACACTCTTCTCACTGTTCTAGGAGACTTCAACCTCCCCTCTGACAAACTCCAATCCTCTTTCCTTCTCCCTCTCCTTAACTCTTTCTCTTTAACTCTAAACAGTAGCCCTCCCACACACAAGGCAGGGAATTCTCTTGATCTTGTTTTTTGCCGCCCTTCCCCAGTCACAGATCTCACTACTATTCCCCTTCATAAATCTGATCATTACCTGGTATCCTTCACCATAACCCTTCCTATTCTTTGTAAAAACTAACCACCAAAATTTCTCTCTTACCCGCAAAAACCTTCACTCTGTCTCCCCTTCCTCTGTGTCTTCATGCACCGTATCATCCCTCCCAGACCCAGACTCCTTCTCCTCTCTACCACTAGAGACTGCGACTGAAACTTTCCTCTCTTCTCTCTCCTCATCCATAGAGCTCCTTTGCCCGCTATCATCTAAATCAAGGAAGACGTCTTGTCCTGCTCCTTGGCTATCTGATGTACTGCGCAACAACAGAAGAGAATTAAGAACTGCAGAAAGAAGATGGAAGAAATCGCAGCTTGATGCCGATCTTGTCTCTTACCAGACTATTCTCTCCAAATTCTCATGTGACGTGACTTCTGCCAAAACTGCCTTACAGAGAAAAACTGGAAGCCTCTGCAAATGATCCTGGCAAACTCCATAACATCTTCTCCTCACTACTCAACCCACCGACTCCTCCTGCCCCTTCCTCTCTGACTGCTGACGATTTTGCCACATTCTATGATGGGAAAATTGCAGCAATCCGCCAGTCCTTCGCTCCCAATCAAACTCCTACAGCAGAACCTCAGGACCTTCCCTTCCCTCCCTTAGCAAAATTTTCCAACCTGTCATCTGGTGAGATTCAGCAGATCATCTTGTCATCTAACCCCACCACCTGTTCTTTAGACCCAATCCCTTCCACAATGCTCCAGGCCATCACACGAGACCTCCTTCCCTTCACCACAACCATCATCAACCATTCCATATCATCTGGTCATGTTCCTACTGCTTTTAAGAAGGCGAGGTTTATTCCCATCTTCAAGAAACCCTGCCTGGACCCATCAGAAGTTAACAACTATCGTCCAGTATCACTTCTCTCTTTTATTTCCAAAATTCTTGAAATTCTTGTATATATTCTTCATTTTCTTCTCAATTATGATTCTTCTTTGACTGCGCTTTCTCCATTCAGTATTATTATCATTAGTAGTAGTAGTAGTGAAAACTACCGCTAATTAACTATCTGCAGTAGTTAAAACGTCTCGGGTTACTTGACTGTAACCCTGTTCCTTGATAAAGCGGGAACGAGATGCTGCGTGAAAACGCTATGGGAACATCTCTTTG
Source organism: Clarias magur (assembly GCA_013621035.1). Taxonomy (NCBI): domain Eukaryota; kingdom Metazoa; phylum Chordata; class Actinopteri; order Siluriformes; family Clariidae; genus Clarias; species Clarias magur. The sequence continues at coordinate 321,276 of QNUK01000614.1, read as the reverse complement.
TTGCCCGGTTGTGAAGCCTGTGCATGTCAAACCCGCCGAATACCTTCGGCTTATAACCTGTGCCAGGCATGACGTCACCGAATAAGGTGCACCTGCAGGTTATAAATAGGAGTGAACCAGAAACATCCTCAGGTCAATTTTGTCTGAAGGACGTCCAGGCACACCAGCAGTGCGGCATCGGAACGCAGCATCTCGTTCCCGCTTTATCAGGGAACAGGGTTACAGTCAAGTAACCCGAGACGTTCCCTTTCAAAAGTTACACTCAATGCTGCGTGAAAACGCTATGGGAACGAGAATACCAACGCTGCCGCACTGCAAGTGTCTGGACCCCCAGGTTGTGTAGCGTGTGCGCACAAGCCGAGGAGGTCTCAGACCTAGCTCTGGGATGCTGACTGAAGGATCCGTGAACCCGGAGTAGCATTGACATCCAGACTATAAAATCTAACAAACGTGTGTGGAGAGGACCAGCCCGCCGCATCACACACCTGCTGCTGGGGGACGACTCTTGCCAAGGCAATTGATGAGGCAATCCCCCTGGTTGAGTGAGCCCTGATTCCCAGAGGCGAAGTGTGACCACGCGCCTCATAGGCTAGGGCAATGGCATCTCTCACCCAGTGTGACAGAGTCTGTCTAATGGCAGACCCCCATGGCAAATAAAGAACTGCTCTGACTTACGCCACTGGCTAGTGCGGTGGACGTAGATCCTAAGAGCATGTACTGGACACAGTAAGTGAAGTCTTTCCTGCTCCGGAGCTGTGAAAGGCGGAGGACAGAAGGCCTCGAGTAGAACTGGGTGCATGGTCGAGAATGGAACCTTGGAAGATAGTTCGGGTGAGGATGCAGAATAGCTTTAGACGTAATAGCCATAAGAAAAACCATCTTAAGAGGCAGAAGCCTGACAGGCGCTGACTCTAGTGGTTCGAAAGGGGTGTCGGCCAGGCCTTCGAGTACGATAGTTAAGTCCCACAAAGGGACCGTCGCTCTAGTGGGCGGCTTCAACCGTTTAGCTCCACGAATAAAACGGGCAACTAAATGGTGCTTGTCCACAGAAACCCCATCATTCAGAGCATGACAAGCCGAAATAGCAGCTACGTACGTTCTGAGCGTACTAGGGCATAAGCCCTAGGACAACCTTTCTTGCAGAAACTCCAGCACTGAAACAATCTGGCAGTGAACTGGGTCTACATGTCTTGCCATGCACCAATTTTCAAATACACTCCATTTGAGGGCATAAGTTCTCCTAGTGGAGGGAGCCCTGGCACTTAAAATGGTTTCAATTACGCTGGCTGAAAGCCCAGCATGTCTTAGTTGGTCCGTTCAGGGGCCAAACGTGAAGGTTCCAGAGCTCGGGCCAGGGATGAAGTATTGTCCCCTGCGCCTGAGACAGAAGATCCCTCCTCACTGGAATCACGCAGGGTGAGCCGTCGAGGAGAGATATAAGATCCGAGAACCACGCTCTGGTCGGCCAATGGGGCGCTATCAATAAGAGGCGCAAGCCGTGTTGACGGACCTTCGCCAGGACTCCTGGGAGCAGAACTATAGGTGGAAACGCATAAAGGCGTAATCTGGGCCACGTGTGGGCCACTGCGTCCAGACCCAGGGGAGCTGGAGGAGTCAGAGAGTAGTAAAGGGGGCATTCTGCTGCCTCTTATGAGACAAAGAGGTCCACCTCTGCTACGTAAAATCTTTCCCAGATTGACTGACTACTTCGGGGTGGAGTTTCCATTCCCCATGTTTTACAGCTTGTCTGGATAGCAAGTCTGCTCCTACATTCATATGCCCTGGAATGTAAATCGCCCTGAGGGACAGGAACTTGTCCTGTGCCTAAAGCAGAACCTGGTGCGCTAGCTTGTTCAAGCGGCGCGAGCACAGTCCACCCTGGCGATTTATGTACGAGACTACCGCAGTGCTGTCCACCCGCACTAGGACATGGTAGCCTCTCAACTGCTGGAGGAAGTGTTTCAGGGCCAGAAACAGAGCCATCATGTCGAGGCAATTGATGTGCCACGCGAGAAGATGACCTCTCCAGCTCCCTTGTGCTGGATGGCCATCCAAGACCGCACCCCAGCCCATGAGGGAAGCGTCTGTCGTTAGCATCATGCGATGACAAGACGGACCTAGAGTGGGACCCAAAGTCAGAAACTGGGGTCTGAACCACATAGAAAGGGTACGAAGCCCCCGGCGCGTAACCCTTATTAGCCTCTAGGGGTTGGCCCTTGAATGAAACCCCTTGGCTCTTAGCCACAGCTTAAATGCTCTCATATGCAGAAGGCCCAAATGTATCACCGTGGACGCAGCTGCCATGAGGCCTAAAGATTTCTGAAAGTGATGAACAGTGACCTTCTGGCCTAGCTTGATTTCCTTCAGGGTGTTGAGAATGGATTCGACACGTGCAGGAGACAACTGTGCCCGCATTGTGACCGAATCCCATGTGACACCCAAATATGTTGTCCTCTGAACAAGAAGGAGAACGCTTTTTGTGGCGTTGAGTCTCAATCCTAAAGAATGAAGATGGGCTAGGACGACATCACGATGTCGAAGCGCTAGCTCCTAAGACTGGGCCAGAATCAGCCAGTCGTTTATGTAATTCAAAATACGGATGCCCTGGAGTCATAAAGGAGCCAGAGTTGCATCCATGCATTTTGTATATGTGCGGGGTGACAGAGCTAGGCCAAATGGAAGGACCCAATACTGGTAAGCTTCGCCCCCAAAGCGAACCTCAGGAACTTCCTGTGCTGTGGCAATATTTCTATAGAAATATGCGTCCTTGAGATCGATTGTCACAACCAATCCTCTAGTTGGATTTGAGAAACAATCATTTTGACAGTCAAACTTTTGAATCTGGATTTCTGAGATAGCGGTTCAAGCCGCGAAGATCCAAGATCGGACGCAACCCTCCCCCTCTCTTGGGCACCAAAAGGTACCGACTGTAGTAGCCCGACTCTCTGTCTGGGAGGGGAACATGTTCTATGGCCCCTTTGCCCAGCAGAGTCTGTAACTGCTGGGCCAGCAGATGTGCTCGATCCGGTTTCACGGAAGTGGAGACCACGCCGTTGAAACGCGGAGAACGATGTGCAAACTGAATCCTGTAGCCTGTGCCTACAGTCCTTTATACCCAAGGAGATACACCTGGCAGTAGTTTCCACGCTGCCAGCTTCTCCGAAAGGGGCACAAGCTTTGACACTTCGGCTAGATGGGGGGGGGGGGTGTTAGGTGTTGGGAGATGAAGTGTGGCAGATGATGCCTGAACACCCAACTTTTCATTGGAGACCGGCGCTCCCCGAACACCAGTGGTGGCGGGGATTGAACACCGGCCTCCCGGGAGTGCCAGGGAGGAGGCCCTGTTTTGTGATGAAAATCCAGGCGCCCCTCCCCGGGGGGAGACACCCCCATGGCCCCAGGCGCACGAACTCAGGGCTTCTTCTTTGGAAAGAGGAAGCTACTCAGATCCGGTCTTTTCGAAGCAGATTTTTGAGAAGAGTGGCGAGCCCCACCCCAGTCTTTACGGGGGGGGTGCGCGGCTGGTCACGCTCTCCTTCTGCACCTCACGCCTGATAGGGGCCAGACCTGGCCGGGGCCGGGTGGCCGACGGTCCCGGTTCTTGAGCACGGTGGGGAAGGAACCTCCCAAAGGCCTGTTCATATAGCTTTGCCTCTCTAAACCTAGTGGCGGCGGAATTAACAGCATCGCCAAAAGGCCGGAAGGCGAGATGGGGGCATCGAGGAAGACAACAAGATCCTTATCCTTGATGCCCGTGAGGTTCAGCCACTGATGCCTCTTCGTGGATACCATGGCAGCCATGGAACGGCCCACAGCACGGGCCGTCCGCTTGGTTGCACAGAGAGACAGGTCTGTGGCTAGGCGCAGCTCTGCAAACGCCCTGTCATCAATAGCCCCGCCGCTGCTCAGGTCCTTCAGCAGGTCAGTCTTGTAAACATGCAAAACCGCCATGGTGTGCAGTGAAGCACCAGTCTGTCCTGCTGCCTGAAAAGCTTTACCCACAAAAGCAGGTGTCAATCTGCACGACTTGGAGGGGAGAGTAGGTTTTTTCAGGGAGGATGATGTCCCAGGAGAGAGATAGCCCGCAAGCGTCTCTTCTATCTGGGCATCATTATATAACCGCGTGCCTTCGCATCAATAATATCATTCGAATAAATCGAAGGAACAAAAACACGCGATGAATACAGCTTGCTCCATGAAAGAGTTAATTCATCATGGACGTCACCAAAGAAGAGGAGGGAGAGACGTTGAGGCTCCTCCCCCCGGCCACCCGACAGACACCTGTCGTTCAAGCTCGAACGCTTGGGGGAATCTCGCTGCTGCGGCCAGTCGGTATGCAATCGCTCGACCGCACGCGTTATAGCCTCTAATAATTCCTCAAAAGCTCTGTCAGCACTGGAGGAGCGTTGTGAGGAGGCTACTTCCATGGAAGCAAGAGAGGAAGATTCTTCCGATCCTTCACAAGAAGCGCCGGAGCGCGCTTGCGAAGCGGAAGCGAAAACTTCCTGATCCGGAGAGAGCGAGAGAGAAATCGGAAATTCCATCTCGTGCGCGTCTGCCAGATCAACACGCGAGCCTCAGGAATGCGCCGCGGCTCGCGGTTTCTCTTTAAAGAAAGCGAGCCGCGCGTGAAGCACCTTAATAAGGAGAAGATCGCAGTACTCACATTCTCCCTGAAGCCCGTGGCGAGCGTGTTCTTCCCAAGCACTCGACAAATTCGTGAAGATCGCCCTCCGAAAGAGATCTATCGCACGGAGGCACGCATCTCTTAAGCAACTCCGCCATATCGGTGAGTTAATGCTGTTATTTTTATTTCGCTTTCGCTACGGCTTGTACATGCACACGCAAACACAAAGCGGTCCTGAAGACAAAAAGATGCATCTCGTTCCCGCTTTATCAGGGAACAGGGTTACAGTCAAGTAACCCGAGACTATCCCTGTAAGTCTGATTTGAAGTGCATTATTTTTTACATTTAATACAAATGTTTAAATACTTTTTATATAGAAGTTTTCAATACAAACCTTATAATGCCCACATGACAAACATTTCCCATCTTAATATTTTAACTGTCCGTTATTTAACTATTACTATTTAATTTCCTTCAAAAATGACATTAAAAACAAAAATGATAAAACTTTTTTAAATATTATTGATTAAATGTTGGCTGAAAAAACTGTTGTCCTCAAAAGTTTTATAACACACGATGAGTACTCGTGACCATTAATCTGATCTACAGTATGCTGGAGAAACTCCCAGGTGAGAAGACACTTCTTAACATCAATGACAAAAAAACAGCCTTCACCAAAGAGTCTGTATCAATAGCATTGCCTCCAACAATGGAAAAGGTCTGTCAGGTCCCTCTTGTCTCATCCCCAAGGAACAAAACATGGAACAAACCTCCAGTCAGCTCCATATTTTGCAGATTTCATCCTCATCATGTTGGTCCACCTATGGATTATACAGCATCACTTAGTGTTGCAATATAACTAACATTTACGTTGAGCATTTTTGTTAAGGACATACAGCTACATATGCATTTAATGCAAAACATCTTTTCTCTTGTCAACACACAAAAATACATAATGTGAACATGAATTTAGTCTATATTTTTAAATAATTTACCTCACTATTTAACATGTGAGGGATAACAGGATATGGCGCTCCATCTGGATTAAATACAAAACATTCAACCCTTTTCAAATTCTCAACAAACACTAGATGAATATGATATTTAATGGTGAATTTACATCTTATAATAAATATTTTATAAGGATAAAGAAAAAGGTTGTTTTATGACGCTTTCTCATTTTTTGAATAACAAAACAGAATGGGAAAACAATATTAATCCCACACAATATTAATATTTAAAAAATAATAAACAATAAAATGTGCTTGCTCCTACCACAAGTTACTAAAAAAAAGTAAAAATTTACATTAACCTACCATAAAATACTGAGTATGAGCATGATCCAGTCAGAAGTGAAGAATCCAGAAATTTCTCTAAAGAATAAACCAACTGCTGAGTCAAAATAACACAAGCAGTTTTTTTTTAACAGACAGAAACAGAAGACATATTAAGACTGTTATTAAACATATCCCAATAGCTTCCTCTGACACCTATTAAATATTATAAAATATGCCAAGAGACTTTCCACACACGCATCTTTGGCGAAGATTACTAGTAATTTACCAAAAATTACATTTAAGATTACATTTAGTATTTTTTTTATTTGTGTGTGCTACAAATGCACTTTTATCATAAAATACACTATAGCCGACTGTTGGCACAGAATATTAAAACATGAACTCCTCTCACCCCCATATCAAAGTGCGACTAAAAAGGTGGAAAAGCGAATAAACATGAAAATGAGCTTTCTCCTACCACAACTACAACATTTAAAATTTAGGTAAAAACTTATATAAACTTACCATAAAATATTGCCAGCATTAAGTGGCGTGCTGCTCGCCTCAGAAGTCAAGGATCCAGAAAGTTCCTCATGCCGTGTGTCAATTCCAAAAACGCAAAGAGCAGACTTGACTTGGAAGTGCACACTTGAGGGTTTGAGGACACTGGGTATAGTGCAAATAGAAAGCAGCGTACAGGATGCTTCTCACAGCTGCAATATATTATACCATAACGGTATTATACCAAAGATTACCTGTTAGAAATACACAAAAAGAAAAAAAATCCACGGTTTTAACCACTTTAGAGACACCACAGCCAGCGGTCGTTTTCAGAAGTTTGCGGCTACATGAGCGCGTAGCACCATAGGATTGCCTGGAGCTCAAATCTCCGAAATCGTTGGGGCACTTTTTTAAATATCAATCAATCAATCAAAGTTTATTTGTATAGCACTTTACAACACTGAAGTGACCAAAGTGCTTTCCAATAAAAACACATACAAAATTTGCAATAAAACATAATAATTCATAATTATCACATTGCTGTTCAGTGCCACATTGTTACTGAATGTTAAAAGCCAACCTAAATAAATAAGTTTTAAGTTTGGATTTAAAAAGGCCAAAGTCTGTGATAATGCGAATATCAGGGGGGGGCAGTCTGTTCCAGAGACTGGGGCCAGCCACAGAAAAGGCCCGGTCCCCCCAGTGTATGTACCTGACTCTGGGCACTTCTAACTATAATTGACTGGATGATCTTAAAACTCTGTTAGAACTTCTAACATTTAAAATTTCTGATAAATAAAGAGGGGCAAGACCATTAAGAGCTTTAAAAACAAAAAGTAAAAGTTTAAAATCAACTCTAAAAGAAACTGGAAGCCAATGGAGAGAATAAAGGACTGGGGTGATGTGCTGGCGTCTCAATGTGCCAGTTAAAAAGCGTGCTGCCGCATTCTGTACCAGTTGGAGGCGGCTAAGGGAAGACTGAGAGACACCTACATAAAGTGCATTACAGTAATTAATTCTTGAGCTGATGAAAGCATGAATAGTTTTTTCCAAATCAGTGCAGTTTAAAAATTGTTTAACTTTTGATAAAAGACGCAACTGATAAAAACTAGCTCTGACCACACTGTCGATTTGTTTATCAAACTTGAAATTGTTATCAAAAATAACCCCAAGGTTCTTAACAGTAGGTCTGAGTTTTACTGACAATGCACCAATGTCACAGCTTTCTTGATCTCCAAAGAAAATGTATTCTGATTAATCCTCATTTAAGAGAAGGAAGTTTGCTCCAAGCCACTGCTTGATGTCAGCTAAACAGTTAATTAAAGACCCAAGTACATCACTTGTCTTTGGCATCACTGTCAAATAAATCTGTACATCGTCTGCATAGCAGTGGAAGTCTAGATTGTATCTGGCTATGATCGACCCCAGCGGTAACATATATAAAGAAAACAAGATAGGGCCCAAAATGGAGCCTTGGGGCACACAACATCGCAACGGAGCAACAGAAGAGGACAAGTCACCAATCATTACAGAAAAGGTTCTATTTGTTAAATAGGAAGTAAACCACTCCAGTGCAGTGCCACAGATGCCGACATGATTCCTCTGGCGAGACAAGAGGACTAAATGATCAACTGTATCAAACGCCGCTGTTAAATCAAGTAGCACTAGAATAACAGGACACTTGGCATCAACAGATAAAGCAATATCATTGTGCACTTTCAGTAGTGCAGACTCTGTGCTCTGTGCTAAATAGACGCTATCTTTAATAACCGATTGATGTTTTGAGCTGTACACACATACATTCTCGCACCGTAGGATTGCCTGGAGCTCAAATCTCCGAAATCATTGGGGCACTTTTTTAAATAGACGCTATCTTTAATTACCGATTGATGTTTTGAGCTGTACACACATACATTCTCGCTCAAACAACTCTTAAAACTACACTTTGTGACACAATAACAGTAATATTTCAAACATTTTGCAGGCCGCCGTTTGGAGAAATAAAGAATAAACCAGTTGTTGGGTCAAAATAACCCAACCAGGTGTTCATTTGTAAATGACCCACTACATCTCATTTGACCCAGCATTACCCAACCCAACCATGTGTTTAAAGTACCCGAAATAACCCAGAATTTTGACCCAGCATGAACAACCCAACAGTGTGTTTACAGAAACAACCTAGCATTTTTTAGAGTGCAGGTATTAAACATTAAACAGCAACAATGGCAGTTTTAGAATTCATAGAAGCTCAGTAGTCTGCACAAAACCTCTCGCAGGGGAGCCTTTCCCTGAATTCACCATTTTCACAGGGGTGGGCATCTCAGTTTATTCATACAGATATACAGTATCTATTTATAGTACATGGAATTTTACGGGGTTGTCACTGAACGATTTACAGTACCCTGACAAAGAGCGATGTAAGAATAGTGCCAGCTGGCACACCTTAAAAAATAATTCGGCTTCTATTTAGAGTCTAAATATTATTTTTCTAAACTTGTGCTACTGTTGTTTACTTACAATATTTGTTAATTATTTTTTTTATTTAAATGAGGCTTGGGCTCCGATATGTTGAGCCTATTTCCTACTGTACGTTGTCTAATTAGAGCTCTACCACCCGTTCGAGAGTAATTCATAAATTATGTTTATAATAATGAAATGAGTGTACTAAATCGTGCTTTTAAATTAATCTACAATTAATTTCAAGCCCGCAGCTCGCAGTTTCACTTTACAAAAGGCAGCGTTTTGATTAAAAGGTGATAAACGCATGCGATTTATCGATTAAAATGCGGACATACTGCATTGACGGATGGATGTTTTTGATAAATATTTCAAATGAAAATTAAATAAATAGCTGTCCATCTTTTTTGTGTTTATCTTTTTGGTTTATTATACACTTCTGCACCACTTATTATAATAAATAGGTTTAGCAATAATTTGGACATGTTCACCCATGAGGTAAACATATGTGGTATTTAACATTTAATAGCATTCGCTAGTTATCAAGTTGATATACAGAGAGAGAAAAGGTGCCATTTTAATTAAAATCCAACATTTTAATGGTTTGTGATCCGTGCATGGGCGTCCAAACTTTCTGTTATATTCCATTGTCATTCATATTGCCGCTGTTTTAGAGCCCTTTACTAAAGCATACGCTAGTTATCAAGTTGATATACAGGTCAATCTGCATTTGAAAATAATCAGTAAATTCGTGAATTTACACTCAAAGTATCAACTCCAACTATGAAGTCTAATTTAATTTGCTGGGGAAATAAAATTTAGGCAGAAACGTCCGCTCTGTCTTGTTAATTCATCTAAAAAAAACCTACAGTATTTGCCAACAGCGCACCCAGTTGGATAAATTCACACCTATTGTGAATGAAAGGTGAGAAGAGATTCAGCAGAATCTTTATGTTTTAACAAAGATATGTTGGCATATTAACGAATCAGGACTTTCGCATATTTAACACTAACTGAACAACAGGTATGAGGCGCCGAATAGGGCTTAAATCAAACTTGTGGAGCTAAACAATTGAGGCTGCCCACTAGAGCGATGGGACTTAGCTACTGATTTAGTCTGATTGATACCCCTTTTGAACCACTTGAGTTAGCAGCTGTCAGGCTTCTGACTCTTAAGATGGTTTTTCTTATGGCCATTACTTCTCTGAAGACAATTGGAGATCTACAGGCTTTGTCAATCCTGTCTAGACTTTGCCCCTGGGCTAGTCAAAGCTGTTCTGCATTCTTACCCGCACTACTCTAACTAACTCTACCGACAGTTCCATTCTCAACCAAGCACCCAGTTGTTCTTGATGCCTTCTGTCCTCCGCCTTTAACAGCTCCGGAGCAGGAAAGACTTCACTTACTGTGTCCAGTACGTGTTCTTTGTGTAGACTTGTGTAAGTCTATATGTAAGTCAGAGCAGATGGGGGGGCCGCCACCACTAGATAAACGCTGTCACATTGGGTGAGAGATGCTATTGGCCTATCCTACGAAGCGCATGGTCATACTTCACCTCTAGGAATAAGGGCTCATTTGACCAGGGGGATTCCTCATCAATTGCTTCGTCAAGAGGTGTCCCCTTGCAGCAAGTGTGTGATGCGGCAGGTTGGTCCTCTCCGCACACATCTGTCAGATTTTATAGTTTGGATGTCAATGCTACCATGCTACTCCGGGCTCGCGGGTCCTCGAGTCAGCATCCCAAAATTATTTCTGAGACCTCTTTGGTTATTGTGCGCACAAGCAACACCTTCGCCCTTACCGAGGATCTATGGGAGATGAGATAGGGGTTTGTGTTTTATGCACAACTGAGCACGCGCGCTGAACTGATGCGTGCCGCTCTCTCTTTCACTTTTTCTCTCTCGCTTTCACCGGCGTCTTGTCTCTGTGTTTGATCAGCACACTATAAGTGAAATACATCACACTATAAGGGTCTGTCTTTGATTTTCTTTCTTTCTTTCTTTCTTTCTTGGTCTATGGCCCTGATACCAGTGTAAATAGACACGCCTTCAGGTGCAGCCCGTTCAGGCTGATTGCCTAATGGCAGCGTTGCCTGGCAACTGCGTGTATAAATGGCCGCGCCTTTGCCTGTTCAGAACTCTGAGTGGTAACAACCTGCAGATCTGCCCGTTCTGAACAGTTTATGCGTGGCTCTGCCTCTCACGCGGCCCGCATCGTTACAGTTCTTGAGTATAAATGTTGACAATGTGCAGGAATCTGGTGTGTGTTTTGAGTTAGTGCTGGCAACACATGGCAGGGTGGTAAGTATCGAAATCAATTTCATCCATGGCGTATGTATCTGTTTCTTCCATCTTTCCTCCTTCAGGGTTTTTGCCAAAAGAGCTCTTACACTTCCCCTACAGATCCATTTTCTCAAACTTTCAGACTCTTACACTAAAACACACTGTTCCTATTCTCCTCACTTCCTGGAGGACTACTAAATTATTTTACTGGTGCACTACAGCAAAATTTCATTCACACAGTATTAGTTACAATTCATTGACCTACCAGCAGTATGTTCCTCATAGTAAAAAATATCTATAATGCCACTGTACTCATACAATACCTGTTACTCAGCAGCAATAAAATTCATTGACATACAATAGTATGTTGTCTGTGCTTCATTTAAAAAGACATATTCCTGTTAGTAAGTCCATACAGGCATAAGAATAGTAACTATATATATGTATTTTTTATTTTTTTTTTTGCCCGTAGAGTCAGAGGTGCTACTTGTTTGTTAACAGGCAAGGCTGGCAACTGTAGAGGGCCCCTGAGGGCTGATAAAAGTTGTTGTCGAGGGCTGAAAAAATTTGTTATTTATGTGATAAATGTGATAAATGCTGGTTAGAGTGGCCCCCTGCAATGTTAAGGAGTTAAGTAGTACAATTTTTAAAACTCTAGTACTTTGGTACTTTTCAATACATATATAATGTGCAATTAGTGATTACTATATTTTTTAACTTTTTAAAAGTAATTTTCAGTGAAATAAGTATAGTTGCTGGGTGAATCCCACTTTATGTGCAACCTACTGTAGTTGTATATTTTTGTACAATTCAAATCTCTACAATTTTCCTTCTTTTAGAATGCAAATTAATGTGTTGATAATTTTACTGTACTGTGTAAAAATTATTATTTTTTAAATTATTTATATTTTTCTATTTTGTCTTCAGTGTCTTTTTGAACTGTCACTACTTTATGATTGCACGTTGTTCTTTGCTGCTGTAACATTGAAACTTCCACACTGTGGGAAGGTACAGTGTCTCTTATCTCATCTTAAAAGCGCTATACAAAAAAACTTTTATTGAATTGAGAGTGAGAGAGAGAGAGATGACACATTCGTTGTGCATGCGACTTAATCATCATGTACTCTAAAAAGTACCTTTCACTTTCCATTAATTTAGTCCTTTATCCAAAGTAATCATATTTGTAAAAATAAGTCACTTGTTTTCAACAGCTCATTTCAGGTACAATTGCACTAATAAAATTAACTTTATTATAGAGTGAATGTGTGCATTTCAAAATTGTCAACATATTTATTTATTTAGTTAGTTAGTTAGTTAGTTCATTCGTTCACTCATTTTCATAAAAACGTTCGTAAGCATGCATCTGTGCCTCTTACATTAGTAGAAACTGAAACTGAAACCTCGCGCACTCCGAAGCTCACTAGCTAGGCGGCCTCTCCTTCTGCTGGTGCGCGAAGAAGCAGGGCCACGGAATTAGGCACGGCTGGTGAGCTATCGCCGCTAATGATCCCGGGCTTCTCCCTACGGTATAAAATACAGCAGGGAGTGTTGCTCGGGGTCTGTTGGGAGTCTCGACCGCTCTACGTAGTCTAATCTCTGCGTAACTCAGCTGCACGCATAAAGTTACAGAATGCGTCAGGGAAAAGCAAGGAGACTGACTCTAGCCATTTTAATAATTCATTGATAAATTAGTGATTTCTTTGCTTTCAGCTGTACACTGTAAACCCGATTAAGTTGGCAAAACTCAAAATATTTGAGGTACTCAGTTACATCTGTCACTACTTTATGATTGCACATTGTTCTTGGCTGCTGTAAGATTGAAACTTCCCCACTGTGGGAAGGTACAGTGTATCTTATCTCATCTTAAAAGCGCTATACAAATAAAGTAAAATTTTATTTATTTATTTATTTATTTTATTTTATTTTATTTTATACAGACACATTCATTGTGCATCCTACTTAATCATGATGTCCTCTAAAAAGTACCTTTCACTTTCCATTCACCAGAAATCTCTTTATTCAGTTTCGGAAAACTTCTGCTTGATCTATAACATGTGATATGCACATTCCGAGGAGAAAACCTTAGGTGCTTATACTAGCTGGCTAAAAATTAAAATGTCAATATTAATTTAGCCAAATTAATCATATTTGTCAAAATAAGTCACTTGTTTTCAACAGCTCATTTCTACACCAGGTACAATTGCACTAATAAAATTAACTTTATTATAGAGTGAATGTGTGCATTTCAAAATTATCAACATATTTGTTTATTTATTTATTTAGTTCACTCATTTTCATAAAAAAAAAAAGTTTGTAAGCATGCATCTGTGACTCTTACATTAGTAGAAAGTGAAACTTAATGTGTAACATAGAGCACGGATTCTTCCCAGAAAGGGGTGGTTCTACAGGACCTATATAAAACAGCCAGTTCTGGCAAAAACTGACACCTTGAATTGAGGAAGGCTACCAGGTAAGCGTTTATTAATTTTGCTTTATTTAGCTTATTAATTATATTTGCCAAAGAATCATCAAAACATTATATTGTACAATATACAGTAATTAAATTAAAGTGGGCAGGGCTTCTATACCAAATAATAGTTAGTCAAGCACACCGAATAATATGGGTTAGTTAAGAAATAAAACAATTATCTAAAGGTTTTATTTCTGACACAGAACAGGTCAGTTCTCAATTCTGCTTAGTCAGAATGTATAATTTTCTGTAACAAATTCTGACAGTAGTGAAGCATGTATAGTAGAAACACGTTAACTGCACATTCTATTTAATCATCATGTCCTTTGGAAAGTACATTTCACTTTCCATTTCTAAAAAAAAAACTGTATGCAGGCTAGGAAGGAGTCTCCTTGATCTATCTATTGATTTTTTCATTAAATCCCCAATAGATTAAAGGTCTACACTTCAGTCACACAGTAGCTTGATTGCTTTAAATCCATTATGGTGGTGTTTTTTGGTTTGTTCAATCTGTTTAAACCTACAATTTAAAAAAAAAACTTCACTTAAATACACATTTGCATCTGCTCCCCCAAATTCTCTTAACTACTGTATACATGTTTGCATTCTACCTTTTTAATAACTTCTTTATACCAGGAAACATTTTGCCGTCATAGCAGCTGGCAGCTTTGTACCAGGAAAGTATCTTTCAATTTCCATTTCTTAGAAATCAGAAAGTGAAAGGTACTTTCCTTTCACTTTCTCACTATGGCTCCTGAATCAACTTTGAAATAAAATGCTTATCCTTACTTCAGTGTCACTTGATAACCCCTTTATAATCACATAGTACACCATAAATTTTATTTTTCATAAGTCTGATGATCCCTAATTATAACTCAATCTAATTAATTAGACTAAACTCAAATCTAATCTGTGTAGCCAGCTTTTGAGACTCTTGAAACTTTTGAGACTCTGTGAAATGGTTTCTTCAAAGCCCTGTGACTTAACTGATGTTTCAAGACTACTGTATCTGCAGGAGTCTCATGGTCTCAGGTAACATTCCTTGCCCTCTGTTCTGATCACACCTGCTCTAGTGGCTCTGTTCCAGTGAATGATGCACTTCAGTCATTTAAATTAAGGTGATCCACGAAATATGGTCGTAGATGTTGGTGACGAACAGTGCCAGCCCGTCCATCAGGCAATACAATCGGTCGCCTAGGGCCGCGTCATACGATCAGGGCCCAGCGCATGTAATTAAAAGCAATGCCTTCTCACCACAATAGAATGTGAATACATCAAACATATCGTTGTACTCACAACATATGGACCCATTAAACATGATAAAATTCACAATAACGGTGAGTAAAAGAAATAACCAAATAATAAATATAAAACAACAGTATAAATAAAAGCATAAAATCTTTAAAACATACACAGCAACAGATACTAATTTGCATAACACCGGCTGTGATATACTGGAGGAACTGGAGTGCCGTAGCAGTGCGCTCATTGTATTCGTGCACATACAGTAGATAGAAATTACCTTTTTAAATTGCTCATGTTTGATAGAAAGTCAAAGATGCTATAAAATGTCCTATTTTAGTTCTGCCCTTAACATCTAATGATGTTTCATTGCTTATTAGGCTGTTGCATGACAGAAATTGTGCTGTCAAAAATAAAGTTTTTAATTTTTTAATCTTTATGATATTTTAATCTTTATGATACTGATGTGGTTATTGCTAATATATCTATGCGATGCACATTGTTCCTTTTTTAATTTAAAATGACATGGCAACCAAACGGTATCTTTCTAAAGCCAAAAAAGGGAAGTGGAGAACAGCAGAGGAAGAAAAGCGAGATCAAACTAAGTGTATGCTCTGCTGTACGTAATACTTGATTTATTGCAAGCATTAGTACTTGTACTATGTCACAGTGGTGCCTGTGTCGGGCAGGCTGGAGGACCCAAAAGCAGACCAGATAATAGAGAATATTAACAGATATAACAGATCAGATAATATAAAGATATCAGTTTAAATCTTTAATGAGAAGTATGCTGGAAGCAGATAAAGGAGAAATTGAGCAAAATATACAGTTTAATCAAGATGCAGTTAGGGATGGGGAGCAAAGCAAGTTGGAAGCGGCTGTGGGCAGAGATTTTGCAGATCCGGGGTTCAGAGTACATAAAACATGCAGCGTGAGAGCGGCTGTGCGAGCTCAAAGGGCCCAGTGCGCTTGCAGTTTTAAACACACTGAATGGGAGCAGCCGCGCAAGGATATCAGGGTTGTAAACAGAGGCACTGACCATCAACCGAATTCGAAAAGCACACACTTGTATTCCCAAATAGAATAGTCCAGGGGATTCAGACGGAGCCGGAAGCGGAAGCAGCATCAGTCAGTATAGCAAACAAGTTTATTCCGAGAAGCAAAAAAAACATAATCCTTGAGGGCAAAAAAGGGGGCGCGGGGGAAAGGTCACCTCTCCCAAAAGGAGCGGAAATCCATCCAATGGTGGGCTAAACACCTTGACTTTCTTACAAATAGCGGCGCACATTTCATTTACAATATTATAAACACAGAGCTATAATTTAGTTTTTTCAAAATTATGTGAAATGGCTAATAAAAATGGCAATAAAACGAATAAATGATTATGTGGAGGTGAATTGGTTTAGTCCTGACTTCTAGTTGTGATTGACAGTTGGGGGGGGGGAACGAGCAAAAGATTAAGGTATGCAACAACATTCTCTCTGTATTATTACTGTATCATGTCAATGAAGTTCTAATGATGATTAGCGTTATAACTTTAGGTTTTTTGTGATATTGTCTTGTGATTATTGAGTGATTTGTGCAAGAAAACAACATTGTTTCTGCAATATTTTGATTTTGTGTAATTTTTCTTAATTGTGTGCGGCGGAGGGGAAGGGGGGTGGGGGCGCCCAGAGGCGGTCTCGCCCAGGGAGTAAATCAGTGTAGAACCGCCACTGGCTGTGACAGTTATTTACGGAGTGGGCCCAGTTTTCACGATCTCGCCTAGGGCCTCACAACCCCACAGGCCGACACTGGTGGCGAATTACTACTGAATCAGATGAAGAGGATTTGGGAAAATCCAAATCTACTCATTTATGTCTTTTTATGCTCTCATGGACTTTCAGAGAGAGAGAGAGAGATGTACACACAGACACATTGGTTTTTGCAACTTAATCATCATGTCCATCAAAAAGTACCTTTCACCCTCATTCCTCAGAAATCACCATATTCAATTTTGGAAAGGTTCAACATCAAAATCAAAAGACAGCCAACAGACCAACAGTACCTTGAATAGTTCCTTGAACAGTATAATGTAGTATTTTTTGTCAATTTAATAATTACTATTTTAATTAATGTTCACCTTAGCTAGTCTAAAGAACTACATGTTTTTTTGGCAGTGGCAGGAAACCAGAGAACCACGAGGAAGTTCATGTAAACATGCCCCACCGGAAAGTAGTTAAAACTCGGGATCAATCCAGGACCTCTGGAGTTAAAAGGCAGCCACGTCATGCCCCCCACCAACCAAGTAAGCATACTTAAATTTTGTTTTATTCATCTTATCATTTCTATTGTGGTCTGGATAAAATGGGAGGGTTGCGTCAGGTAGGGCATTCAGTGTAAAAACCTGTGAGGACCTGATAGTCCGCTGTGGCGACCCCTTGAAGGGAGCAGCCAAAAGACCAACAACATCTTATCAGTCATATTGTGCAAATCTTTTGACTAAATCCTAGCTCCTAAACAAAGTATTATCGTTTTGCTTAATAAGCCAAATGGTGTATAAATTCCATATATTTAATTTCATAAAAATTTTTGATATTCTAATTTAAAGACATTATATACAATACATATCACTCACTCACTCACTCACTCATCGAATATACCACTTTATCCTGTATTCAAGGTCGCGGGGGGCCTGGAGTCCCAGAAGGCTTAGGGCACAAGGTGGGGTAGATATACAGTATACGTATATATACAGTATATCTATGCATAAATAATTTTAATTAATTTTTCAAAATTTCAAAAAATTCAAATTCAAATTTTATTCGTCACATACACAGTCATACACAGTATGATATGAAGTGAAATGCTTATACGACTGCTATTGACCTACAATATTACAACAAAAAAGAAATAAGATATTTAAAATAAAGAAAGACTTATTTACAAAATGTACAGAATAAGAATAAAAATAGAAATGAAATAAAGTATTTGAATAAGATAAATATAAAGAGGTTAAAGAATATCTAATAAAAATAATGGATATATAGTGACTGAATGTAATGGAAATGTGGTGTAGTGCAGACCAGAATGTAGTGAAGTTCAACTTCACGGTGTGCAAAATGTGCAAGTGTGCAAATTTTGAGCACTCATATGTGAATGTCAATGTGACATGATGGGTGGTGACCATGGTGGCCATTTGGAAGTCGGCCATTTTGGATCCAACTTTTGTTTTTTCAATAGGAAGAGGGTCATGTGACACATGTCAAAAGTTGGATCCAAGATGGCCGACTTCCAAATGGCCACCATGGTCACCACCCATCTTGAAAGGTTTGCCCCCTCACATATACTAATGTGCCACAAACAGGACGTTAATATCACCAACCATTCCCATTTTATTAAGGTGTATCCATATAAATGGCCCACCCTGTAGTTGGGAGAAAATGTTATGTCCTCATATGAGAACATTAATTTCTCAAGAGGTAAGGCTCCCCCATTCCACTGAGCTAAATATGCTCTTAAATTTAGATGGATGCAAATCCACTAGAGACATCGGTACAGGACAATAATAGCTGACTGTCCTTACAGCCTATTTTGGGCTCTAAATGAATTCTGATATGATCGTCAGAGTCGTTATTGTCACAAGGAAAATTGGAGCATGTTAAAAAATGTACATAGATGCCTGTTAATGCCTTTGCCCAGTCTACATAATTTCTATCAAATATAATTAATACAATTAATTAATACAATTTTCATATAATGTTTATTTTGTGGCACATTTATTTTACAGTAGTTTTTCATGTATAAAAATGTTTACATCAAATAAATATTGTTTATGATGAAAAATTACATGAAACAATTTTATTAAAAAAAAAAGCAATTATTATACATGTATATGAAAAAATATATATATATATATTTTCATATACAACATGTATTTTTTATATTGCTTATTTTATCATCAAAATCGTTTGTTGTAATTAGTAATTAGTGTAATTCACAAACCTATAAATTTATGTTCTAATATAAATTTTGATTATATAGGGGGGCAATTCTGGGGAGGGGGGCATTTTAGCGCATAACACTGGTAAAAACACTACCGTCATAAAGAGAAATTAAAACTAATTAATTCTTAAACGGCCTGTTATTGAAACGTTATGTTGATAACACGTCCTTATTGCTCGTACTGCTCATGAGTTTTTATGTCCTTAAAAATTTGTTTTCATCATTAACGACTACATGGGTGTTGCTATGCTTTAAAAATTTACCAAACTGGGGGACTGCAAGGACTTCAGAGCCGATTTTAAATTGGGAGACATCAGGAGAGGTTGGTAGTTAATTCGGCTCAGTGGAAGGAGCCCATAGATAATCTGCCCAAACACCCCTTTGAGGAAGAACATTTTATAAGCCAAACAGAACACAGGGACCAGAAATACAAGGACCTACCCATTTTCAGACTTTCCTTACCTGGATTTCCAACAAACTTAATATGGGAGTCATGAGACACGTACAGTAATATTTTTTTATATATATAAACTAAGCAGAGATAGTTAAGCAGAGATAGTTAAACAGAGTAACATTGGACCACTCTACAAATGTGCAATTTACATGTTGTATTTGGGAAGCTGTTTGATTTAATCCGTCTACTTCTGTTTTTTACATAATCAGTGAATAAATCTTTTATGAGCACTAGCATATTTTGTTTTTGCATATCTTTTAATATTTTTCAGATAGCCAACAGAGCAAAATGGGCAACACTGTGGGAATCAAAACTGAAAAAAATAAGGATCACACCAGGGACTCTGGAAGTGTTTCACAGCCATGTGGTGTCACTCAAAAACCAGGTAAGTATACTTTATTGTCAGTCATATTTAGCAAATCATTGACAAGAACCTTGTTTTTCCCTAGCATTTAATTGTTAAAATAAAAATAAAAAAAATTAAAAAAAAAAAATACATATATATAGAATAACGAATAAAAGGATCTGCAGTCAACATTCTTGTGCCAGACACCACAGCACACCCCCAGTGTACTTGCCCCAAGGGAACAAGGCAGCATAAGAAGAACCTACACAACAGTGGCAGCTGGTGCAAAAAAATTTGGGTGGGGCGCAAGCAAAATTAAAATTAAACTTTTAATACTCGTCTGTAAATAGGCATTTATCAGGTGATTAAGCATCATTACTACTGGTATAAAATAAAGGCAGACTCACACCGCACCCAGTCAGCAGCTCCGCTTGCCATAAAAAGTGTAGGAAAAGTGTTGTTGAGAATGGTCCAATCACATGAGCCCAAATATTTAAAAAACAATATTGATTCGCTAAGAACAAAAGTGGGAGGGTTCAGGGCGCACAGTGCTGCGCCCGAAGGATGATTTGAAAAGATCCAATCAGAGCTCAAGTCACATGCTTTTCAAAAATGTACGTGCCTACATAGACACTCGTTTGTCCGGCGCCCGCAAACACAAATGAACGTAATACAGTTTGTTTGTTTTTTTGCAAATAAATTATATTAAGAAATACAGCGAAATATTGTGACTAAATTACTTTATTTCATCATTGAAATAAATAATTATTGTTAAATAATTACATGTTAAAGTAGCATTCTTCTCTGCCAAAATTTAAGAGGGGCGGTGCCACTGCTGCACAATACTGGCCATAATGGTTTGCATTATAATATTATGACTGATCAGTGTAGATCATATAACCTTCAAATATTATACACATACAGTGGGGTTCTAAATTCTAAGACCACACTGAAAATCTAGAATCATTAAGAAATAGAAAAAAGAAATCTAATTATAAATTTACAACTTTAAAATAACTAAAAAATAATGGCAAAAAAACAAAAGCAAAACACTTTCACAAAAAAAAAAATTATATGTGCAATTCAGACTCAATAGGCCAGCTTATTGATAGCTTATATACAGTTAGCCAAAAAAAAAAAAAAAAACACCCTCAGGGGAAAAAACCTATATACAGAGTCAGCCAAAAAAATTACTTTCAGTTTACATAAACCTAGTATGATGTATATTATATTAATATTATAAGTATAATATATATGAGAGCAGTTTAAATGTTGTAATGGGGTCCAGTAAGAAAATATACTATCAGAAGAGACAAAAGATATCAGTAATGTTAAAATGTGTTTAGTGGGTATTAAATGTACAATAATTTGTACAATAAAACAGAGTTTAGGAGTAGTTGAAGTTAATGGGGAAATAGCAAAATAGCACTACAATATGTGATGTACAGTAATCAGTGCATTTACATTAACTTCTATGTGTTGTTTTACAGCAAATTTAAAATTAGCACACTGAATGTAATCGTAAAAATAATATCTTAACAGTTACATTTGTCACAGCCAGAATCATCTTGTGGTCAAGGGCATTATTAGTATGCATGGCATCACTCCAGTAAAGGAAATTCCTACAGAGTTTGTCCATAATAGTTTATCTTGTGTTGTTTATAATGTGATTCACCTGCCATGAGTTGTGTAGAAAAGTTGGCATGTAAGATTAAATAAAATTTAATTACCATGAACTAGTATTGGGGCTTATCAGTTGAATGATTATTGATATAACAATAAGTAAGCATGGTAGCATTATTAAAATGTTGCTAAAATGATTATAGCCAGTAGCATCAGGGACCATCAGATGTTTTAATATTTTTTATTTTTTAGTATTTAGAAAATTAAAATTATCTGCAAGTGAGAGTAAAAACCAAGAGGACCGATAATTTCACATCACATACTCTCACATATACCATCTCACATATACCATCTCACATGTACCCTCAAAGTACAAAATGCATTAACACAACAAGAAAAATAAAAAAATAAAAAAGGGTGATCGATTGATGATACCAATTGATTTAGCTATTTTATTACAAACCAGGTTTACTGTATATGATATTTCCAACTTAATTTAGCATCTACTATAATGCTAAAAAATCAAGTCTAGTCAAATAGGCTTTTATTGTCATTTCAACCATATACAATTTAGTACACAGTAAAACAAAACAATGTGCAAGACGCAAGGTGCTTTAAAGAAAAAACTTATTAAACCCAGCTTTAACTTGCTATCTAACAGGCATATGCTACACATGATGTTAAATACTCTCCATGTACAGTAACTGCCATTTTTACCAGTGCTTTTTAATGCTTTATTTAGCCCATACAATCTTGAAAAAAGTAGTAATGTATTGTAAGCTAATTGGCCTCAAAAATAGTGTTTCATTCTGAACACCAATTGTTGCTTTACAGAACAAAATTAGAGTACGTTTGAGATAGAACATCATACAGTGTAAAAAAAAATGCCACACTGTACCAGCAGTGAAATTCTTACAATGATATGATTCCATTTCTCTTACAGATCTATTGTAAAAGTAATTCACTGGATAAGATCTTCAACTGTATAAATGGGATAGATATAGTATAGGATCATAAGTAAACACTAATTTCTGATAACCTCTAACATGTTTATTTTTTGCATATGTTTTTATATTTATTAGATAACTACCAGAGCAAAATGAGAAACAATATGGAAAGCAGAATAAAAAACAATAACAACTACACTAAACTAAGCACTGGTAATCCTTCAGTATACTTGCTGAACATAAAGGACACAGGAAGAGCTGATCTTTCCAAAAAAGATTTTGGATTTTCTAACAGATTGACTAAACCAAACAAAACAATAATTCTCCTGGGTGCCACTGGCTCTGGAAAAACCACTCTTATTAACGGAATGATTAACTACATACTGGGAGTGGAGTGGAGTGATACATGCAGACTGAAACTGATACATGAGCAGACCAATAAAACACAAGCTCAGAGCCAGACTTCAGAGGTTACAGCATATCAGCTTCACTATCAAAATAACTTCCAGGTTCCATATTCAGTCACTATCATAGACACACCGGGGTTTGGAGACACAAGGGGAATCACACAAGACAAAGAGATCACTGAGAAAATCAGAAAGTTTTTTTTCTGAGGAAGACGGCATAACTGAGCTTGATGCTGTGTGTTTTGTGGTTCAGTCAGCTTTAGCTCGGCTAACCCCTACCCAGAAATACATTTTTGAAGCTATTCTTTCAATCTTTGGAAAGGACATTGCAAACAACATCACCATAATGATAACTTTTGCTGATGGAAAGAAACCGCCTGTACTAGAGGCCATTGGAGCTGCTAATATCCCTTGTATGAAAAAAGAAGATGGAACATCCCTTCATTTCAAATTCAACAATTCTGCACTTTTTGCTCAGACTGAAGAGGTTGATGGTGATGATGATGAGAATTTTGATGAAATGTTCTGGAAAATGGGAACAGGAAGCATGAAACGATTCTTTAATCACCTGGAGACAATGGAAACAAAAAGTCTTCAGCTCACAAAAGAAGTTCTGTCTGAACGCAAACAACTAGAGGCAGTCATAGCTGGAGTGCAGCCACTCATTCAAACTGGTCTGAAAAAACTTGACGGAATCAAAATGACGACAGCAGCACTGGAACAGAACCAGCATGTCATCAAGGAAAAGGAAAATTTTGAATATGAGGTTGATGTAGAAATAACTGAGAAGATTGAACTTAAAAAGGGAACTTTTGTAACAAATTGCCTTGGCTGCAACTTCACCTGCCATTATCCATGTAAGATTGCAAAAGATGAAGATAAACACAAATGTTCAGCAATGAACAATCGCAGCTGTAAAGTGTGTCCTGGTGGATGCCCCTGGAATGTGCATCACAACCTGCCATACAGATTTGAAACTTCAACCATAAGAAAGACAATGACATATGCAAATCTGAAAAATCAATATGAAGAGGCTTTGGGGAAAAAGATGACAATAGAGAAAATTATTGACCAGTTGGAGGAGGAATACTATGATGTACAAGAACAAGTCTTGCAGTTGTCAACTTGCCAAAAGCCTGACACGTCTAAAGGAAATTGCTCTTTGCCCAGATCCTTTGTCCACACCAGATTATATTGAACTGCTGATTGAGTCTGAGAAGCAAACAGCCAGACAAGGATACTTAAAACGAATTTCTGAGCTGGAGGAGCTGAAAACCCGTGCTTTGATTCTGCAGAAGGTGGAGAGAGGAGAACCACTTACAGAATGTGAGAAGGGTCTAAAGGAAAGGCAAACTGCTGGTCAGAAATTAAAAGGCATGTATAACAATATGAAAAAGTGGTATACAAATTTAGGAAACTAGAAAAGGAAGCATAGCTTTGCTGTGTGAGAATACTGTGCAACCTGAGAGTACAATGACATGAATTAATTATGTTTAACAAATAAAATAATTCATCTTTTTTGTTTGTTAGAAATTACTTAATCTAGGTTAAATAGTTAAGTCATTAGGCAAGTAAAGACAACTTAGCACTTTCATAATTTTTGATAGACCCAATCCTTTGGCTTTTCAAGGATTAGTAAATGTGATTTTATTTTTTTTATATATACAGTGGAACCTTGGATTACGAACATAATTAGTTCTGGAAGCAGGCTCATATATCAAAACGCTTGTTAACCAAATTGTATTTTAAAATTCAAATTATTCATTCCACAGATAAATACATAAAAATAAATACATAAAAATGATTAATACAAAATATAAATTAAAAATAAACAAATTAATCTGCACTTTATCTTTAAAAAAAAAAAAAAGTAAAAATAAATCCAGACAGATAAGTGTTTTCGTTTGTGACCGCAGGCACTGTGTGTGTGTGTGAAGCTAAAGTAAGAGGCAAGGAGGAATGAACCCATCCCCTCTCCCTCTTCTCACCATAACCCTTCCTCCTCTCTTATTTAAATTTCACACACATGCACACACAACAGAAACACTATTTTATCGGCAAAATGAACAAGAAATCTCTATGATGACACTCAGACTAACGGAATCCCTGCTAAGATAGTAAACATAAAAATAAGATAAATTAACCTGCACTTTACTTTTGAAAATAATCGCGATAGAGCAGTGTTCTGTGTAGAGGAAAGTGTGTGTGTGTGTGTGTGTGTGTGTGTGTGTGTGTGTGTGTGTGTGTGTGTGTGTGTGTGTGTGTGAAGGGTAGAGGAGGAGGGGTTTGTGTGTGTGAAGGGGTACGATGTCTAATGACGTGCGCACAAAGTGCAGTGCTGGCTGACACAGACACACAGAGAGAAAATGGATCTTTAACCCCTATAATGAGACTTTGCTTTTGCTTTACACGTGCGCACATGTGTGTTATAATAAACAGTACCCACGCGCTGTACACACATGCATACAAACACAAAATAAAATGTTTTACATGCACACACGTGGTCACAGTGTTATAGTAAACAGTACGCACGTGCATGGATGTTGATTATATCAGTGAGAGACGCGCACTAAGACCGAGCTGGGGAGACGATTACCCACAATTCCGCAGCGCAAGAGAGAGAAAAAACATTGGCTCACATGACGTGATTGTGATGACATGACGCTCAGCATCAAAACAAGAAGCGCATGCATGATACATGATACTCGATATTTGTAAACCAAGACTTGTTTGTTTTCCAAGTCATCATTTATTAAAAAACTTACTCACAATCCGAGATTTCACTGTAAATTTATTTTTCTGCTCAACTGCAAGTACATTACAGCATACAAGGTGTAAAAAAATAATACCTACTGCTTTCTAAAGATCACTTTAATGTTTTGCTAATTAAATAAATATAAAATTTTATTTTTACTGTCAAATTATTCAATGTATGCACAATATTTACTGTAAATCTTTAATACATTTTGTCCATTTCTGTATATGTCTATTTCAATGTATTGTAAACAGGACATTATCCAGAAATGTCCAAAGGTCATGCAAAAAAAAAAATCCAAAACAAGGTTCCTACTGTAAAGGCGATTGAAAAATAATTTTTGTATCTAGTCATATAAAAAATATTTATCTGCAAATGTGGCCATATTGTGAGTGATATCATATCAAAAATAAAATAAAAAGTTTATCTCCACAAGTCAGTGTTTTCCACAGACACACACATAAACACACAACAAGGAATCCACAAGCATATAACAAAAATCACATTATTCATGTAACGAATTATTTAACATTTGCCATATCCAATCATATGTGGATTCACTCTTAACCTCTGTGTGGTGCCAGGCCTAATTTGCGCCTTTTTATAAAAAATAAAATAAAAATTAACCCGAACCTCCAAATCATTTTACCAAATACACATTTAGGGTACATTTCAAACATTTTTTTGCAAAAGCAGTATCAATATATTGTAGCAAATGTAAAAACAAGAAAAAAAAATCTCAACATGGTATACCAATAGAGATGCAGGTGTAACTGTTATGTATAAGATGGATGATCCACAAATTCAGTATAGATTTAATACAAATCTAGCTGAAAAAAGCAGCTCACAGACTTGTACAATTTAGTTTTGTTTTTTGATTTCAGGCAAAGTTGCAACTTAATGACTTTTGTCTATTTTAAGTCAAAATGTTTACTATTGAACAACTTCTCATACCATATAAATTTTATATGATTAAATGATCAATAATGGCAGGAAAGCACACTGAAAACACACTTTCTATATCTCTTACACCACATAAGATGAGAGAGCTGGACTTATGAATTAACAAATTAATGATTTTTACATAAAAAATAAGAAAGAACCTATTCATCGAAGGTAAGTATTTTACATAGCACAGAAAGTACTTACTTCTTTTAAATGGATGTATAATGTACTAATGCATGTGCTTTTCTGAATTTGGGTCTGGTGTTCAGCTTAGGATGTACAGTAAAGCATATATTTTACATAGTATATTTAAGTATTCGATTGCCGGCCAGTTTGATTCCCGGCCAGGTTCAATGCCCGTTTCTGTGTGCATGGAGTTCTCCCTGTTCACACATGTTCTCCCTGTGCTTGGTGGGTTTCCTCTGGGTACACTAGTTTCCTCCCACAGTCCAAAGACTTGTAGGTTAGGTTAATTGGCATTTCCAAATTGGCCGTAGTGTGTATGTGTGTATGTGAGTGTACCCCTTTTTAAGCCCCGAGAACTTAGAAGCTGTTCACTGAAGACACTGGTTAGAGGGGATGGAGGTTCCATTCCTGGTTTGGACCAACCACAAAAACCTTGAGTACCGCTGGAGCGCCAAGGGGCTCATTGCCTGCCAGGCTCGGTGGTCTTTTTTTTTCTCCAGGATCAACCTGACCCTCTATCGCCCAGGGTCAAAGAACTCCAAGCCAGACGCCCTGTCAAGACTTCCGCCCTTGCGGGCGCTATGCCGCCTCTGCTGGCATCATCCGCTCTTCAAGAATTCTCAACGAAGAAACCCTCAGAAGAAATTCCAGAAAACCGCCATCGGTAACCAGGCAACCAACGCCTCTCCGAAGGGCTTTCCACGAAAGACGTCATCTCAACAACCGCTGAGATGTGATTCCCACCACAGTATGAGAACGAAACATAACGCAAATAAACAAAATGCTGCATACCTTGCTGAAAATTAGTGCTCGCTTCATAAGATTAAACTCAAAACATGGTGCGCTGAAGCATGAAATATTGTCATCTTTGAGGAACGAAATCGCGGACATTTTTAAGGCGGAACTGCGTGCTGCATTGGGGGACGACTTGTCCACAATCAAATCGGAGTTACAGACTGTAAAAACACAACTGGCTAATGATAAGGCCACCATTGATGCCGGACTGTCTGCGCTAAAGGGTACTGTAGGTGAGATGGAGCGCTCGCTCTCTGATTGTACCGATGACATTACTGCAATACAATGTCTTACTGCAGACCTACTTAAACTGGATAATAAATGTGAAGATTTAGACGCCAGATCACGGCGTAATAATGTTCGCATAATCGGTGTTCCTGAGGGTCCTAACAGCTGCACTACTCCTAGCATCGCTGCGTTGCATAAAGAGGCGCTCAGCCTGGAGAAGGAGCCGACCTTGGACAGATCTCACCGCACTCTGCAGCCTGTACCAAAGCCTGGTGAACGACCTCGAGTCGTTGGCCAGATTTCACTACCACGGTGAATGCCTTGATGTTTTACGTCGGGCCAGAGAGTTAAAGCAGATTAAATTCAAGGAATTGAGTATCTCTGTTTTCCCCGACCATACAGCAAGAATTGCAAAAGCTCGTGCTTCTTCTAATGAGGTTCGGCGACAACTCCGTGGCATTGAGGGCGTGCGCTACGGCCTGTTTTATCCAGCGCGGCTGCGGATCACCTACAATGGTGTAGGAAAAGATTTTCTTTCGGCTGATGAAGCTAAAGACTACATTAAAACTATGCAAACGGCGTGAACTGCACTCGTAGTGTTTTAAATAGTTGTTCATATATTTTATTTAAATTCAGTTTTTATTGTTTAATAGGGGTTTTCTTTTCTTTTTCCCATTTTTTTTATTTAAGCGAAATGTATAATCGGTTTATAAAAGTTCTGACACTACCTCTGTCTATGCAAGCTTCTAATTTAGCAAAGTTAGTGTTTTGTCTAGATATATTGCACTCCAGCTCTTGAGTCGTCTTGAGAACCAAATATTTAACGTATGCCAAGGATGTATCATTGTGCGTATTTGGTCAATGTATGAGGGATTATCCTAGGCGTATTCACCTCAAGGGTTTTTGCTTGTTTGTTGCTGTTGTTTTTTTCTCTTCTCTTTTTTTTCTTGTTCTTCTTTCAAGATGGTAATAATTTATCTATACTTTCTTGTAAGCTGGGGATGAGAATTAAGTCACTTCCACTTGCGCATAATTTTTGATCTATTTAATCTACGGGAGCCTTTTTGTTTGTTTGTTTTCCTTTTTCCTTCTTCATTGGGCTCACTCTCCGAGTCGTGGCCACAGTTACTGTGAGAGCGACTTTTGTTTTAGTTAGTTTAATTTGCTGTCTCCTAGTGTTTGTTAGGATGGAGACTCTAGGTTTGTGTTTTATGTACGCGTGCATGTGGGGGGAGGGGGTGTCATCCTTCTGGCTCTTTGCGAATCTTTATAATTTTTCACTTTTTTTTATTGATAAGTGGCTAGTTCCTGTGTAGTTCCAAGCTTAGTTGGGAGTAGTACGTCTATCCGTTTTCTTAGCTGGAACATCAGAGGTATGGGTAACCCAATTAAAAGATCCAGAGTATTTAATCACCTGAAACGTCTACATGCTGATATAGTGTTCTTACAAGAAACACATCTTCAAGTTAAGGATCATCATAGGCTTCTCTGTCCCTGGGTAGGTCAAATTTTTCATTCTAATTTTAATTCTAAGTCACGGGGTGTGGCCATATTAGTAAACAAAAAGATACAGTTTTCACCTAACCATATAATTGCTGACAGAAATGGCAGGTATCTTATTGTTGCAGGCACACTAATTCAGACCAAGGTTTTATTGGTAAACGTCTATGCTCCAAACTTCGATGATCCAGATTTTGCGAATAATTTACTTAGTAGCCTTCCCTGCTTAAATACTCACTTGATAATTTTTGGGGGAGATTTAAACTGTGTTTCTGATCCAGTTTTGGACCGTTCTAGTTCTCGCGTTGTGTCCCAGTCTGCCATGTCTAAAATATTTTTTGATTTCATGTCACAGAATGGCCTTGTAGACCCATGGAGATTCCGTAATCCTGTAGATAAAAAATTCTCATTTCTTTCTCAGGTGCATCATTCATATTCTAGAATTGATTATTTTTTAATTGACAGTCATCTTAATTCTTCTGTCGTTTCTTCAGATTATTTAAGTATTGTAATTTCTGACCATGCTCCCTTATCACTGGATATACAATTATCAACGCATAAACAGACCCCATCGTCTTGGCGGTTTAACTCGCTTCTTTTAGCGGATTAAACTATTAATTAATTTTTATTGTTTAACCATCTTGAGTCCACTTCTTATTCGTTATTATGGGAAACTCTCAAGGCTTATCTTAGAGGGCAAATCATCTCATACTCTGCTTTTCTAAATCGAAGTCGCAAGACTAGGCTCAACGAACTCACATCTGCTATTAGCAAACTTGACCATATTTATGCATCTAATCCTTCTCCGGAGTTGTACAAGCAACGCATTGATTTACAAACAGAATTTATCTTCTTTCAACAAAAGAAACAGAACGTATGTTGTTACAGACTCGGGGAACGCATTATGAATATGGTGACAAATCAAGTAGATTGTTAGCACATCAGCTAAAACGACAAACTGCCTCACGCCTAATACCACAAATTAAAAATGACTTAAATATTATCACTTCTGATCCCACAGAGATCAATGCAGTTTTTAAATCATATTACTCCTCCCTTTATAAATCTGAATGCTTTAAAGAAGATCTAAAATTGAATGATTTCCTTCGAAGTATTGATATTCCTGTTATTGATACAATATCTGTAAGTGACTTGGACTCTCCATTATCGCTTGAAGAAGTCATAGTTTCAATTAAGTCAAGGCAGTCTAATAAAGCTCCAGGCCCAGACGGTTTTCCAATTGAGTTTTATAAAAAGTTTATAGATAAATTGGCCCCATTGCTACTTGGCGTGTTCAATGAATCCTTGGACCAGGGCTCATTACCATCTACTTTAAACCAAGCCTCAATTGCTCTTCTTCTTAAGAAGGGAAAGGATCCCCTTCAGTGTGGATCATATAGGCCATTATCATTGCTAAATGCTGATGTGAAAGTGCTGGCTAAATTAATTGCATCCCGTTTAAAGGATGTATTACCACATGTTATATCTGAGGAGCAGACTGGTTTCATAAAATGACGGCATTTGTTTTTTAATACTCGTACACTTTTTAATATAATTTACTCCAAACAAACATCTGTATCTCCTGAGGTTGTAATCTCTCTGGATGCTGAGAAGGCTTTTGATAGGGTTGAGTGGGAATATTTGTTTGCAGTATTAAAGAAATTTGGGTTTGGTGATAAATTTATTTCCTGGATTTGCCTCCTTTACAAATCCCCTCAAGCTAGTGTTCACACAAATAATATAACCTCTGATTATTTTTCTCTTGGACGTGGTACCCAGCAGGGGTGTCCCCTGTCACCATTGCTTTTTGCCCTTGCTATTGAACCATTATCTATTAAGCTTAGACCTTCTCTTGCTTTTAAAGGTATTATTCGTAATGGGTTGGAGCAAAAATTATCCTTATATGCCGATGACTTGTTGTTATACGTGACTGATCCTGCAACCTCTATTCCTGTTATTTTAACTATTTTGGATAACTTCGGTTCTTTCTCGGGGTATAAGCTAAATTTGCACAAGAGTGAATACTACCCAGTCAATAATAGTGCTTTACAACTTCAGCATCTAAACCTGCCCTTTAAACTCAATTGTTCAGGCTTTAAATATCTTGGTATTACAGTGACTCGTTCTCTATCTGACCTTTCTCATGCCAACTTCTCTTTTATTTCCGATGTGAAATCTGATTTTCAAAGGTGGAGTAATTTGCTTCTTTCTTTAACCGGGAAAATCAATGCAGTTAAAATGACCATTTTTCCTAAATTTCTCTACTTTTTTCAATCACTTCCTTTATTTCTTCCTAAGTATTTTTTTGATTCCTTGGATAAAATCATAATCTCTTTTCTTTGGGATGGGAAACCTCCTAGAATCCGTAAGACCTTGCTACAGAAATGTAGACTTAGTGGTGGACTAGCTCTGCCTAACTTTCAAATTTACTACTGGGCTGCACATATTCAAAAATTAAATTTTTGGACAAACTCATCTGAATGGTGCAAATTAGAGTTATTGTCTTGTAAACCATCCTGTGTATTAGCTCTACTTTGCACTTCCTTTACAATCAAACCCGCTCAATACACTGATAACCCAGTGGTACTTAATACACTGAAGATTTGGTATCAGTTTAGACGGCACTTTAAATTTGGATCTGCGTCAGCAATGGGTCCATTGCATAAAAATCATTTGTTTCCCCCGTCACTTTTAGATTCAGCATTTTTATCATGGCACGACAAAGGCATCACAGACTTTTATCATTTATATGAAGATGGAGTATTTCAAAGTTTTGCTAGTCTGTCCTCAGAGTATGAGCTGCCTGCTGCTCATTTCTTTCGCTACCTTCAAGTTCGCAACTTTGTATCCAAATGTTTTCCCAATTTTCCTTCTATACCTCCCAAGCAGCCCTGGGAAAGTCTGATCGCATTTAATCCGTATCAGCGAGGTGTGATTTCAAGAATATATAATTTTATTTTATCTTTTAGTGATTGTAAAATCGCTAAAACCAGATCTGCTTGGGAAAATGAACTGGGATTGCAGTTGAGTGAAGAATGTTGGGAGAAAGCCATAGACAGAATACGCTCCAGCTCTTCCTGCGCCCGTCTCAGTCTTATTCAGTTTAAGGTTTTGCACAGAATCCATTATTCTAAATCAAGGCTAGCTAAAATATTTCCTGATGTTGAGGATAGATGTGACCGGTGCCGCGCCTCTCCCTGTAATCTAAGTCATATGTTCTTTTTGTGCCCAAACCTGCACAACTTTTGGACAGGATTTTTCAATCTTATGTCCACTATACTTGGGGTACGGTTGAAGCCATGTCCATTAACTGCTATATTCGGCATTACAGATGATTCAGTTCCTTTGAGTTCTACACATAAAGACGTTATCGCCTACTCATCATTGTTGGCTAGACGTTCCATACTTTTACATTGGAAGTCTGTCAAGTCTCCCTCTATCTCTCAGTGGATTAAAGATTTATTATTTTTTCTTAAACTAGAGAAGATAAAATATACACTGAGAGGGTCTACTAATATTTTTTTTCACAAATGGCAACCATTTATTGCTTATTTTGCAAACTTACAGGTACTGCCTGAATGATTATCTAAATTGGGTCATGCATCAGTGTATGCATGACCAATCTATTTCACACAGATTTGTTTGAGCTGAAGGATGCAGGGGTGTGTGTGTGTGTATGTTCGGGGTGGGTGGGGAGTTTTTCAGTTTTCTTTTCATTTTGATTTATAAATACTATAAATAATACATTTAATTCATTGTTGTTTATATGTTTATGTATGATAATTGTTCAATAAAAAAAAATGGAAAAAAAAAAACTCAAAACATTAAATAAACCTTTAGATAAGATAACCATAAGATTAAATGCAAGCCTCTGCTTTTGTGAGCCTCTGCTTTTTTGATCTAGTAAACAGTACTAGAAAACATTAACTTTCACCTTCCCAACTGTGTGTGTATGTGTGCGTGTGCGTTTACGTAGCGTAATTTCATGTATCGTAGATTAGTCTAATAAATTTTGGTTTCTTTATAAAGAACTGTTGTCTTGGTCATGTAAAGTCTAAATATTTGCCCAGATCCTCCTTTACCTTGCTTGTAATTGATAAATACCAGACTTCATATTATCCTCTTTGGCCGCTGAATAAATAGGATTGGTAAGATACACTCAATTGTGCTATACGGTGGACAGATAGTATATAAAGTGTATGTTATAAATTGTAAATCAGTTAATCAAATTAACCCAAATCGTTCAAGATTCGATATACCTCTGACCCAGGGCTACATAATGAAGGTAAAGAATGCAGCGGTCATTCTTGGTCTACTTTATGTAAATTCTACATATTAATGGTGGAGAATGCACTGGGCATTTTGTCCACATTAAAATGTCTACATTATGTAAACCCTACAAAGTGATAATAGAGAAAATTATTAACCAGTTGGAGGAGGAATATTATGATACTTAAGACCATCTCCATTGTTCCAGTACCTAAACACTCCACTGCAACATGCCTTAATGACTACCGCCCACTTAGTCCTCTCTCAGGTGGACAATAAAGACACCTATGCCAGAATGATTTTTCCCGATTTTAGTTCAGCATTTAACACGGTTAGTCACCAAACTTGGAGACCTGGGCAATAATGCATCACAACTGGCTTTTGGACTTTTTGACCAACAGGCCCCAGCATGTTCGGCAGATCACCACTGCTCTTCCACCCTCATCCTTGGCACCAGAGTACCACAAGGCTGTGTGCTGAGTCCCTTTCTCTATCTTCACACACGACTGCGAGCCTATATATGGTTCCAACACAGTTATCAAGTTTGCAGATGACACCACAGTGATTGGACTCATGACAGACAACAATGTGTCAGCTTATAGAGAGAAGGTGGACCATCTAGCTGTGTGGTGTGCTGGCAACAACCTTCTTCTCAACACCAAGAAGACAAAAGAGCTCATAGTTGACTTCAGGAAAGAGAAAGGTGACACACACACCCATTCACATCAATGGAGAGGTTGTGGACCGTGTAACCAGCCTCTAATTCCTGGGCATCCACATCTCTGAGGATGTCTCCTGGACACCAACAGCTCTAGTCTGGTCAAGACAGCTCACCAGCGCCTCTTCTGCCTGAAGTCTCTGAAGAACTACTATCTCTCTTCAGACATCCTGGTGAACTTGGTAATCTTTGCACTATCGAGAGCATTCTGACCAGCTGCATCACAGTCTGGTATGGGAACTACACTGTGTCATACCAAAAAGCGCTGCAGCCCAACTGCCCAACACATTGTAGGAGCTTCACTTCCAAAGATTGTGGATATTTACAGGAAACATTGTCTCAGCAGAACACATAATATCACGAAGAACATCTCTCACCTGCCTTCTGCGAGGTGCTACAGGGGCCTTCGGACAAAGAAGACATAGACAGCTGTTTCCTTGCTGAACACTGCCTTCACCCGAGCACAAACACAGCCTTGCACATACTGTGCAAACCAAATTGCTGCTCTCACTAATGAACGTAACCTGAACACTCAGAACTTCACTATTCATAACTGCTGCACATATTGTATATTGTATAAAGTGACCCATCATTTGTACTCATTGTAATTTACCTACACACGTGGACAAAATTGTTGGTACCCTTCGGTCAATGAAAGAAAAACTCACAATGGTCACATAAATAACTTTAATCTGACAAAAGTAATAATTTTAAAAAATTCTATGAATGTTAACCAATGAAAGTCAGACACTGCTTTTCAACCATGCTTCAACAGAATTATAAAAAAAATAAACTCATGGAACAGGCCTGGACAAAAATGATGATACCCCTAGAAAATACTGAAAATAATGTGACCAAAGGGACATGTTAATTCAAGGTGTGTCCACTAATTAGCATCACAGGTGTCTACAATCTTGTAATCAGTCAGTGGGCCTATATATAGGGCTCCAGGTAGTCACTGTGTTGTTTGGTGACATGGTATGTACCACACTCAGCATGGACCAGAGGAAGCGAAGGAAATAGTTGTCTCAGGAGATTCGAAAGAAAATTATAGACAAGCATGTTAAAGGTAAAGGCTATAAGACCATTTCCAAGCAGCTAGATGTTCCTGTGACTACAGTTGCACATATTATTCAGAAATTTAAGATTCATGGGACTGTAGCCAACCTCCCTGGACGTGGCCGCACGAGGAAAATTCATGACAAATCAAAGAGACGGATAATCCGAATGGTAACAAAAGAGCCTAGAAAGACTTCTAAAGAGATCCAAGGTGGACTTCATGCTCAAGGAACATCAGTGTCAGATCGCACCATCCGTCGTTGTTTCAGCCAAAGTGGACTACATGGGAGACGAACAAGGAGGACACCATTGTTGAAAACAAATCATAAAAAGGCCAGACTGGAATATGCCAAACTACATGTTGACAAGCCACAAAGCTTCTGGGAGAATGTCCTATGGACAGATGAGACAAAAATGGACCTTTTGCCAAGGCACATCAGCTCTATGTTCACAAATGTATTAATGAAGCATATGAAGAAAAGAACACTGTCCCTACTGTGAAACATGGAGGAGGCTCTGTTATGTTCTGGGGCTGCTTTGATGCATCTGGCACAGGGTGTCTTGAATCTGTGCAGGGTACAATGAAATCTCAAGACTATCAAGGGATTCTAGAGAGAAATGTGCTGGCCAGTGTCAGAAAGCTGGGTCTCAGTCGCAGGTCATGGGTCTGGCAACAGGACAATGACCCAAAACACACAGCTAAAAACACCCAAGAATGGCTAAGAGGAAAACATTGGACTATTCTAAAGTGGCCTTCTATGAGCCCTGACCTCAATCCTATTGAGCATCTTTGGAAGGAGCTGAAACATGCTGTCTGGAAAAGGCACCCTTCAAACCCGGAAACAACTGGAGCAGCTTGCTCATGAGGAGTGGGCCAAAATACCTGCAGAGAGGTGCAGAAGTCTCATTGACAGTTACAGAAATCGTTTGATTGCAGTGATTGCCTCAAAAGGTTGTGCAACAAACTATTAAGTTAGGGGTACCATCATTTTTGTCCAGGCCTGTTCCATTTTTTTTTATAATTCTGTTGAAGCATGGTTGAAAAGCAATGTCTGACTTTCATTGGTTAACATTCATAGAATTTTTTTACAATTATTACTTTTGTCAGATTAAAGTTTTTTATGTGACCATTGTGAGTTTTTCTTTCATTGACCGAAGGGTACCAACAATTTTGTCCACATGTGTATGTCACTATATACTATTCATATATGCTAATTATTCTGCACTGTGAAAATGCACTTCTGGTTGGATGCTAACTGTATTTCATTGCCTTGTACCTACATGTGCAGGGACAATAAAGTTGAATCTAATCTAATCTAATGTACAAGAAGTACTGCAGTTAAATGATCAACTTGCCAAAAGCCTGACACATCTGAAGGAAATTGTTCTTTAGTCAGATCCTCTGTTGACACCAGGTTACATTGAACTACTGAAGGATACTTACAATTTATTGCTCAGCTGGAGGAGCTGAAAACACCTGCTTTGATTCTGCAGAAGGTTGAGAGAGGAGAACCACTGAACTTGAGAAGGGTTTGAGAGAAATGCAAACCATTGGTCAGACATTTAAAGGTGTATATATAACAATATAAAAAAGTGGTATACAAATTTTGGGAAACTAGAAAAAGGATAGCTTTGCAGTGCTATAGAATAATGCGGTACCTGAGGGAACAATGAAATAAATCAATTTATGTTTAGCAAAAAAAAAAAAAACTAGCTTTTTATTCAGCAGAATTTTACTTGAATCTTAAATTCAGCTTAAACAGTGAAGCGACTACAGTACACCAGGCAATTTAAGACATTCAAGCATTTATTCACTTTTCAATACACCTATCACTTTTGTTTTTCTAGGATTAAAGTAAATGTGATTTTTTTTTTTTCTTCTTAACTGCAAGTATGGTAGAGCATAGTGTCTGCAGCACGTATATGATAAATAAAAAAATAATAGCTATTGCATCCTTAAGATCATTTGAATGTTGTGTTAATTAAATAGCTATAAATAAAATTCTTATTATTCAATGCATACATACTATTTACTGCAATTGTTCAATAAATTTTGCATTAAATAATGCATTTGTCCATCTCTGTTTTATTTTGCAATGTACAGTACAGACCAAAAGTTTGGACACACCTTCTCATTCAAAGAGTTTTCTTTATTGTGTTCTTTATTGTATTCTTTAGCCCAAACAAGTCTCTTCTGCTTGTTGCCTGTCCTTAGCAGTGGTTTCCTAGCAAATATTCTACCATGAAGGCCTGATTCACACAGTCTCTTCTTAACAGTTGTTCTAGAGATGTGTCTGCTGCTAGAATTCTGTGTGCCATTGACCTGCTCTCTGATCTGAGCTGCTGTTAACCTGCGATTTCTGAGGCTGGTGAATCGGATGAACTTATCCTCCACAGCAGAGGTGACTCTTGGTCTTCCTTTCCTGGGGCGGTCCGCATGTGAGCCAATTTCTTTGTAGCCCTTGATGGTTTTGTGACTGCACTTTTAAAGTTTTCCCAATTTTTCAGACCGACTGACCTTCATTTCTTAAAGTAATGATGGCCACTCGTTTTTCTCCACTTAGCTGCTTTTTTCTTGCCATAATA
The DNA here is from genome assembly GCA_013621035.1 of Clarias magur. Lineage (NCBI taxonomy): Eukaryota > Metazoa > Chordata > Actinopteri > Siluriformes > Clariidae > Clarias > Clarias magur. The sequence goes on along the minus strand of QNUK01000614.1, from coordinate 283,618 downwards.
CAAATTCAAACTCTTTGAATGAGAAGGTGTGTCCAAACTTTTGGTCCGTATATTGCATGCGCTTTGCTACTGGATTCTCCCAAGGTCATGCAATAAATCCCAAACAAGGTTCGAGGCAACCTACTTGTCACGGCGTGCGCCTGTGATGTTCGTGTACCCAAATCTAATATTGCTCCTCACTCACTCCAGAGCTCACTAGATAGGTGGCCTCCTCTTCTGTAGTTGTGAGAAGGGGCGGGGCCGCAGAAATAGGCACAGCTCTGAGCTATCTCCTCTAACAATCCCGGGCTTCTCCCCACTATAAAGCACAGTGGGAAGAGTAGCTCATGGTATGTTGGGTTTCTAGACTAGCGGAGAGTGTGCCACGCGCACTAAAACACAGAAGAGGGCAATGTAACCAGTGGCAGTGACTTCAAAGAGGCGAGTGGAATGCCCCTTTGAGCTCCCACTGCCGGATTTTTGTGACCCTGTCGCCAAGGAGGAACAGGCTTCAAGGAGGTACAAGTCACTGCCCCTGTTCCCCGCCACGAGCAAACTGGGCAGGAGCTGCCGTCCATGCAGGCCCACGCCACCACTCACTAGCCTGTGCCTGCATGTGGGTCACTGCCCACGAGACCTGCACGTGCACATCATTCCTTCCCTTTATTTCCACCTCCTTCCTTTAATCCTTACCTTCCCCATTTTCCATGAATAAATTACCCTTTTTCCCGTAAAACCTCGCCTCGTGTCCGTGTTTAGTAGTGGCACCCGTGCAAAAAGTGTCGAACCCATTACACTACTGTGAAGTGGATGTAAATTTAATTTTTTTGTACATAGTGTAAACTGAATGCAATGTTGGCCAGTAAACAAAATATCAATAACTTGGTAGTGACTTGATAATGCCTCGCCACTAGTAGCTACACACTAAAAAATGCTGGGTTATTTTTACTACCCAAACTCTGGGATGTAATTTTTCTGGGTTATTTACAGGGAATTACTGTACTTTTTGTTTAACCCAGCTTGCTGGGTTGGAGTTGGGTTAGCTAGTGACAGCTAACATCACAGACAAGACTGCCCCTCCCCCGAAGTTCACAGGTGTATTCAGAGGCTCTGTCATCTTTGTGTCTTTTTTTGGGCTGCTGATGAGGGTGCTTCCTCCTCACGCGTTTAAGAGGAAATGTTAACATTAAATATAAGGTCTGTATACACACTTTCACTCACTTATGACTGAATTTGTTCACTGTATGTAATATTTATTACTTTTACCATGTTAAAGTTACACTCAAACTTTCAGGCTGGTCTGTGCTAGCACGCTAGTTTATCTGAAAATGGCTGCTAACTAGCCAGATCAAAGAACCCCACCTGTGTATGAAAGAAACTGCAGAAATGTCTAAGCTTTTTAGCTTTCTTTGTAGAATGCTTGCAGGGTGTATGAAGATGGTGAAGTGATGAATGAAAGCTAAACTTTTAACTGTAGTGCCAGCATGACGCTAGCATTTAGCTAGGTTGCTAGCGTTAGCAACCACATAAAAAGCTGAGGTGTTACAAAACACTAATCTTCTTACAAATATGCATACTAGCCAACCCTCTTGATTTTTCCATGAACTTTTACTTTAAAATGTCGTTCTTTCTAAGTGTTGAGGCCGTACCCCTACATCCTGATGTTGGGAGATAATGACAAGCACTGCTCTCAGGCATTAATCCTTCTGTGTAATGTATCGTAATGATGTCGCTGTTGAACTTGTTTTGGATTATCTGATATTGTGCTTTTGAAAAATAAATATACATATTTATTTCTATGATTTGTACAATTAATTGGGTGTTCATTGCATATATGTATGGTTTGCAAAACCTAGAGTTTTTTTGTTGTTGTTGTTGTTGTAATAGACCAGTATATCAAAGTAATTTAACTGTTTAAACTGTTTTACCCATAGACATGTAAAACATATAACCTATATAAAAACAATAATAACCTATTTGTGAGGTAGAATTAAAACAGAATTATAGTTAAATATGACCTAGCATTTTTATTGAATATTTTACCCATCTTGCTGGTTTAAATAAATAACCCATTTTGCTGGGTTAAATTAACCCAGCATGTAGTTGGTCCAATATTTATCCAGCAGCTGGGTTAAAAAATTTTTTTAAAAATGGGTTGTTTTTAACCCAGCATTTTTAGGGTGTACCTATTTGTACAAATGTATAAAAATGTGTTATCTGCAAATGTCATAATATACAATCATAATATTGTAAGTGCTATCATATAAATTTAATGAACAGTAAGCAATTCAGACTAACAGACTGTTAGTATACTGGACATGCCTAAATTATGCCTGACTTAGCTTAGAAACATAAGGCTTGAACCACATTCAAAATATTTAGAAATTAACTATAATGTTTATTTTATATCATTTATTGGTTACCAACAAATAACAATATTAAGGGTTTACACAATGCAGGAGTAAAAATGCTGTAAAGTAATGCTTAAAAAAACATTAATAATAGCAGTTTATTTTTATCAATTAACAAAATGGAAGGCAAATGCATCAATTCTTCTAGGTATACTTGAACACAGGGATTTGAAGAAACTAGGCAGGTATGTTATTACAAAGGTCTAAAAGAACTACCCACAAATCCTCTATGGATGTAAGCTTCTTCTAATCCTTTTGTCTCTTTTATAGTTAAATCTAAAAAATATATATTAATTAGTCTAGAGCACCTGCTTTCATTTATTTGCACCCCAGGTCCTATGTTTTTGTGCATAGTTGAGTCACTTAGCCAGGTTTCCCAACCAGCAGTACAGCTTTTGGATCACAATTCATTCAGTAGAAAAACACATTTGCCAGATTTCCTTGGCGATTAGATGATTTTTGGCTGAAGGGACTGTTAAACATCTTCCAATGTCGAAGAGAAGTAAGCTATTGTACTTAATTAAATACAGGTGATGACTTTTTAAAACATTAATACATTGATTATCAACTATGCAAAACAAACTGGTGACAGGATCATTGTCACTCAAGGCTCACCCATGCTCTCAGGAACCAAAGGCCAAAACAGCCCCCTCAACAGCTCATGCTGTTAGTCAAATTGTGTCACTGTCACTTTTAACAGTTCATAACATCTTTATAGTGCATAGAAAATGAAATATTTAATTTTTCATTGGTCCAGTCTTTGAGACCTAATCACAATTCTGTCAAAGCTGGTATTGCTAGCCAGCTTTGAAAATCTTAAAACTCGATTACCGTCTCTGTGTGCATGGAGTTTGCTCCCCGTGATTGGTGGGTTTCCTCGGGTACTCCGGTTTCCTCCCACATTCCAAAGACATGTAGGTTAGGTTAATTGGCATTCCCAAATTGCCAGTAGTGTGTGAATGAGTGTGTGAGTGTATATATGTCTGTGTGCCCTGCGATGGATTGGCACCCTGTCCAGGGTGTATCCTGCCTCGTGCCCTAAGTCTCCTGGGATAGACTCCAGGCTCCTCGCGACCCTGAATACAGGATTAAGCGGTAATGATGATGAGTGAGAGTGAGATGCAGTATATCATTCTAATATCACATTTAAAAAATCTGACATTTTTACAAATATTGAAATCTGTGCTACATTGAAAGAGTATGCCCTAACAGAAGCATTTTCCGTAGGGTTCTCAGATCTTTGACTCCCACTTTAGTAATAGTTTGTTTACATGGTCATACATCTAAATTTACATTTATGGCATTTGGCATATGCCCTTATCCAGAGCAACTTACATTAGTGCTATGAAGTCTCTATTAATAACCACATCCTTTACTGGTTCACTTGGTTACTGTCAGTCTAAAAGCCTGTGGGTAAGGTGTTTAATTAAGTATTTGAAAACTTATATAAATTGAAGACTGCCATCTTCAGACAGCTACAGGAAGTTTGTTCCACCACATAGGTGCTAGAACAGAAAACAGTCTTGGTGTATGCCTATAGCACATGATCTCCATAATTTAAATCTAATAAACAAAAATATTGTAATTAACGATACAAATATTTTATTTTTGGTAAATCTTTCTACAAGGAGATCTTCATTTAACATTTTTGGAAGAAGTCTTAACGTTTAGTGCTTCGTGACTTGAAAAAAATATTTTCTTCCTGTACAGGTCCTGTATAGTAGATAACAAATTGTAATTGTTGGTCAGTTCCTGTAATATATGAAGAATAAAATACTGTTAATGGGTTTTCTTTAATGCGTTTATTAAAGGCTTTTGTATTCAAAAGCATTTATGGTACAATCTTTGAACTAGAATAAGAATTGAACTAGACTTAGAATAAGACTTTGAACTAAAATATGAATTGTAGCAGCAATTGTTTGGGGTTTTTTTGTATTTATGTTAAAGATGTTTTTGTTTTTTTAAGTCTTTAAAATGCTTTGAAGAATATATGTCAACACATAACTGAATAATTCACACAAAAAATGTAAGCAAAATAATAAAAATCTGAAATATATAGGTATGTAGAATATATGTATTGTTTTATAATGTTTTTCAATGCCTGTGTAGCAGTGTTATGCAACACAGCCTGTTTGTGTGCAAAACAAAACTGTTTTAATGCAGTTTTAATGTACTGCTAATGGATAGATGAGCAGATCAATTGAACACAAGCTCAGAGCCATAATTGAGAAGTTACAGCATATCAGCTTCACTATCAAAATAATTTCCAGGTTCCCTATTCAGTCACTATCATAGACACACCAGGGTTTGGAAACACCCGGGGAATCACACAAGACAAGGAGATCACTAAGAAAATCAGAAAGTGTTTTTCTGAGAAAGATGGCATAACTAAGCTTGATGCTGTCTGTTTTGTTGTACAGTCAGCTTTAACTCGACTAAACCAAACCCTGAAATACATTTTTGAAGCTATTCTTTTAATTTTAATAATTTTTGGAAAGGACATTGCAAACAATATCACCATTATTTTTTGACATTGCAAACATTGAACCTTTGCTGATGGGCAGAAACCTCCTGTACTAGAAGCCATTGAAGCTGCCGATATCCCTTGTATAAAAAAAGCCATTTGGAACATTCCTTCATTTCAAATTCAACAATTCTGGACTTTTTGCTTGGGCTGAAGAGATGGATGATGATGATTAGAACTTATGGAATAAAATCACTGTCAAAAATAATCGTGTTTACAAAAAAGATTTGTGTGTAATTCTGTGTTTTGTCCGAGTTGGATTCCAAAATCTACGGCCACGACAGCTTACAGATACAATATTTAATGTGTTTGTTAGAGTACAACTCTGAAATACACGACTCTGACCGTTTACAGACACAAAACTCGTTTTTACGTCTCCTCTGTTACACGGACGAATTGCAAAATTACGCCCATGCATGTAGTGTGTTAAACCACTGTCAAAAATACGTCATCAATGCCACATGCACAGGCGTTACTATCCGAAGGAGGAGGAATCGATACGGCGCATGCGCCCTGTCACCGTTTTAAACTCCTAAAATCTTCCCTGCTATAGTTAAAACATCTCTGTAATTTTACTTCTCTTAAACATGTAAGAATCTGTGAAAAAAAGAAAACTTGCATGAGACGATAGGAGAGCGCTCGGCTGGTGATATGCCATTTTGGCGCCGGTGGTTTAAAACGGTGGCCGAATCGATTCCTCTTCCCTCGGATATTAATGCCTGTGCATGTGGCCTTGATGACGTTTTTTTGACAGTGTTTTAACACACTACATTCATAGGCGTAATTTCGCAATTCGTCCGTGTAACAGAGGAGACGTAAAAACGAGTTTTGTGTCTGTAAGCAGTCAGAGTCATATATTTGAGAGTTGTGGCCGTAGATTTTGGAATCCAACTCGGACAAAACAGAATTACACACAAATCTTTTTTTTATGCACGATTATTTTTGACAGTGATTTTATTCCATAAGAACTTTGCTGAAATGTTCTGTAAAATGGGAAAAGTAAGCATGAAACGATTCTTTAATCACCAGGAGACAATGGAGACAAAAAGTCTTCAGCTCACAAAACAAGTTCTGGCAGAACGCAAACAATTGGAGACAGTTGTAGCTGGAGTGCAGCCACTCATCCAAATCGGTCTGAAAAAACTTGAAGAAATTAAAATGACAACAGCAGGACTGAAACAGAACCAGCATGTCATCAATGGGGTGCAACTTCACATTTGCTGAGGGGTTTCACATTTGCAAGATCATGGGTTGCGCAAGCCCCCCCCCTTAGATTTTCAAATAACCTGCAGTACTCTGACAAGGAAAAGTGCGTACAGTTCGTATGCTTAGACCCTGCCATGGTGCAAAGCACTTTTCCACATCAAGGCCATTTTTTTAAATGTGACCGTTGCTGTGGATTTTGGCTTATCTTCATCTTCACTACTGAGTAAACAAAATAGATGTTTCACAAAGATGTTTCTTAAGGCTACAATAACTTATTCTGCATGTTTCATAATACTGTGTTAGTCATAAAATCCTGTATGGCCTTTTCTTACTTGTTTTCTTCACCTGCTCTGAACTCATTTTCTATCATTGCTTCATTGTCCTCCTCATCTTCATGGCTAAGTAAATGAACCAAATATTTCACAAAATAAATACCTTAAATCATCAATCCCAAATTTTTGTTTTTTTGATATTGTTTAAAGTGGTCATGACGAGGTGAATTAAATTTTACTTGATTTTTTGACAAATAAGAGGTCACTGCACTATAAAAAACATTTTGTAATTCTGGTGCACAAAAAAACTGTAACTTACTGTAAGTGTACATAAGAAAACACATTAAAATGGTAAATGTATGTCATGACCACTTTAAGTCATCCTGTGTGGTAGCTCCTACCTGTTCTCTTCACCTGCTCTTGACTTACAGTATTTGCTTTCTCTCTGTACTCTTCATCTTTTTAGTCTTTTTTATGAACACTCATGTACAAAGCATTAAAATGATTGTATTTGCTAAACAGTGATGTAATTTCATTAGCACTTTATTACAACAGAAACAGAAAGAAAAGCTCATGCATTAAAAAATTTAAACTGCATAATTTTTAGAAACTTTGTGGTTTTTCAAGCTGTTTTGAGAATCCTGTTTACAAAAATCTTACAATAGGGTCTCGAATACTGTATGAATGAAGGTGTAGAGGGATCCATACGCTAGTCTCTTTCTGGTTACACAGCAGGGCATTTATTGCGCTCCTGGACTGAACATAACGAACTGAGAGGATAAGGCAAGAGCCCAATAACTTGGTTGTGCTTAGTGGTGAGAACCTCAGTTAACATTTTGAACAATAAGTTAAAAAAATTTTTAAACCAAACCCCTATTTTTTCAGGAATAATGATTTAATATTAACGGACGGTAACTATGCCCAGCCTCGTTGGCAATAACGTTAAATGTTGATGAACATTTTAATGACACATTTTTTGTGTAATTTTAAGACACTGTTTTTCATTTTCTTTTTTTCTTTTTCTGTTCTGCGCGTCAGTTCTGTTCTTCCCTCTTCTGTCCATTTTGCATACGTGACTGGTAACTATAGTGGGGGTGGGGCTCAATTGATATATATTTTATTATTATTATTATTAATACTCGTTTAAAATGCTAAACAAAAATAGTCTCTTAACAAATATGATTTTTCAAATATTTTAAAAGCTTTATTAAAGACCATTTTCAAATGTTTTTTTTTTTTTCACAATGGCGCCCCCCCATGCATTGCATATACTGCATACACCATTTTTGCACCCTTGGATGTGCATCACAACATGACATATAGATTTTAAACTGAAACCGTAAAAGAGGAAAGGACATATGCATGTCTGAAAAAGCAATATGAAAAGGCTTTGGCGAAAAAGACAACAATAGAAAAAATTATCGAAAAGTTGGAGAATACTACGATGTACAAAAACAAGTCCTGCAGTTAAATGATCAACTTGACAAAGGCCTGGAACGTCTGAAGGAAATTGCCCTTCGCCCAGATCCCTTGTCCACACCAGGTTACATTGAACTGCTGCTTGAGTCTGAGAAGCAAACAGCCAAAAAAGGATACTTAAAACGCATAACTGAGCAGGAGAATTTGAAAAACCGTGCTTTGATTTTGCAGAAGTTGGAGAGAGAACCACTTACTGAATATGAGAAGAGTCTAAAGGAAAGGCAAACCATGAGTCAGACATTTTAATGGATGCATAATAATATGAAAAATTGGTATTCACATTTTGGACACTAGAAAAAGAAGTATAACAATGCTGTTCTAGAATACTGCAGTATCTGAGAGTACAATTACATAAATAAATTACATTGTACAAAGAAAATTATCCACCTTTTTTATTTGTTAGAATGTACTTGGATCTTAAATCCTCTTTTAATAGTAAAGTGAATACATTAGGCAATTAAAGACAACTAAGCATTTTCTTAATTTTCAATACACTTAATATTTTTTGTTTTTCTAGTATATTAATTATTATAGTATAGCATAGTGTCTGCAGCACGTTCTAAATGTAAATGAAATTTTTAAAAAATAATAATAAAAGCTACTGCATTCTTAAGATTATTTGCATGTTTTGCTAATTAAATATATTTTAATTGTCTTCCTATTATAAAAATTATCCAAAAAAATGAATTGTTTAATAAATCTTACTTTAATAAATACATTCTGTCCGTTTCTGTTTTACTTTCATTGTATTTTATATGTGACTCACAATTTGATCCTGGAAAGGTCATGCAAAAAATCCAACAATACAGCCTACTGTAAGGCTGTAGTTAAGTTTATGTAATTACAATTTCTTTTATACATGATATAAACTGCATGTTATTTTGGCCAGCTAACAAATGATCAATAACTCTACTGATATCTATCTAGTCATACAAAAATATTTGTTACCGGTAAATGTGACCATGATATTGTGACATCATAATTTAAAATTAAATGAAAGTCAGTGTTTACCTTTTTCAAAGTCAGTGTTTACCTTTCCACACACTCTCTCTCTCACACACACACACAAACACACACACAGAAACCCATGAACAGATAATATAAATCACATTATTGATGCAACCAATTAATTAACATTTGTTGGTTTGCCATATAAAATCACATGTACTGTATCAAACCTAAAACAAGACATTTAAACTAGGTATACCAACAGAGAGTGTTTTTTCTTCTTCTTCATAACAGGTGTAACTGTATATAAGAAGGCTGAACCACAAACTCAGTATTGATTTAATGCAGTTGAAAAAAGCAGCTCACAGACTTGCACAGTTTAGTTTTATTTTGCAACTGACATAAAGTTTCAACTTGTACTTAATGACTTTTATCTATTTAAGTTAAAATGTTCACACCTTTTTTATTCAACAACTTTCTGGTCTGAATAAAATATTATATAAGAAACATATAGGCACTAAACTAAAATAGTATTTACAAAGAATATGTGCTCATTTTAAGATATTCATGTTTTGGCACGTTAAAATGACACATCCTCAATTGATCTATAAAAGATTTATGTCTAATTATATCATAGCATTAAGGATCTAACTGATTTTAGTAGATAATGCTTTGTATTGCTGTAAGATAACAAATATACTATTCTAAAATATTATTTGCATTTGACTCCAGATCCATCACTGCCATCATGGACATCCAGTAAAGCTGACTCGCTCCTCTTTTGCTTCTGCCATCTGCTACTTCAGCCACTTAGGAACCTCCACCTTAAAAAAATTGATAGAAGAAGTGGTTGTATGGGGGCGTATTTGGGCAATGAATGCAAAGCAGAATTGTTGATTCTGCTTTGCATTCATTGCCCACATACGCCCCCATACGCCCCCAAAGATTAAATGATTAGTGCCAGGAAAACACACTCCATTATATTTCTTTTCTTTTGGGGGGGGGGGGGATTTTTCTCCGATTTTCTCCCTAATTTAGTTGTGTCCAATTCCTCCCCGTCACTAGGGGGCTCCCACAATAAGGCTACTACTACCACACATTCGGGAAGGCCGAAGACTAGTTTCACGTGGTTCGGAAGTTTCCTCCGAACCACGTGACACCAGCCGTCCGCATCTTTTCAAACTGCTCGCTCACGCACCATTAGGGGCGGCTTAACACACTCGGAGGACAACGCTATCCGCTCCTTCCGCTTGCATGAGCTCAAAGACGCCCCTGATTGGCTGTAGAGCCGTGATTAATGTGGGAGCACTAAGTACCTCTCATCCATCCCCTCTGAGAGAGCTCGGCCAATCCATTATATTTCTATATTTCTTACACAACATAAGATCTGGTCTTTGACAATTAAACAATTAATGATTTTTACATAAAATATCATAAAGAACACATTCATCTAAGGTAAGCCTTAGTACATATCACAGAAGTAACTTAAATTCTCAAAATGGATTTATAATGTTCTAATGTATGTGCTTCTCTGTTCTTTGTTGTAATGTGGTGTTTGGCAGTCAGTTTATTATATAAAGCATATATTTTAAATAGTATATCCAGTATATAATATTTTTATATTAAAAGGTTGCATATTACAGAACTGGTCAAAAAAAAGCCAACTGAAGCAACCCCAAATCATAACACTGACTCAAAAGGCTTTTTACAAAGAGGTATTTGGTAGTGAGATATTCTATGAAGTCATGTTATGATTACTGGCTGCTTACTTTTTTGAGTGTATTCATGTTGCAGTTCCTGATAGAATCCAGCAACTGATCTCTGGAACTCTTTTGTGTCCCACGTCCTGAAACATTGCTGCTATCTTGTTTGCGCTGTGAGACTGAGGTCAACGACCTCCGAAGTGACTGAATATCCAGCACTGGGGCAGGAGGAGGAGGAGGAGCTGGAGGACATTGGCTTGACTCTGTAGTGAGCCCACTTTTTTTACCTGTTGATTTGGAAGATGAGGGGGCAGCTGTGGCCTTGGGAGGTGGAGTGGTTTTGGGAGATGAAGATGGATTGTTAAATTTGGAAACTTTTGCTAATATAGATTCTTTTTTCTCAACATGGTTGGACGGCGGAGTTTGCTTAATTGTCGACTTGTCAGATATAAGCTTCTTTTTCTTTTCAATGGCAGCTGGGGAGCTTGTCTGAGCTTCCTGCTTGGCAACGCGCTGAGCTTCTAGTCGTTTCTGCCTCTGAAGGTCCATATTACGACTAAGAATGTTGGTCATGGTCATCCTTGGCCCAGCTAGCTCAAAGTGATAACCCAACTTGAGTAATGAAGTATTATCCCGTAGTACCTTAGCCATTTCCATTTCAGTCTTCCCTCCACAGATGTGTCTCTGGTTGTGGAAACGAAGCTCTTTAAGGGTGACATTGTGCTGCAAAGACTCAATAATAGCCAGAATGCCTTTGCCAGTGAGAAGGTTGGAATCCAGGTTGATCCCTGTTAACGTAATGTTGTTCCGTAAAGTCCCAGCAATGGCAAAAGCTACATGATCATCAGCTCTGGTGTTGGCAAGAGCAAATGTTTTAATGTGAGTGTTACTCCGAAGTCCTTCAGCAAACTGGATCAGTGTATCGTTCTTGATTACATCAGAGTTGTTGATATTAAGCTCGGTGAGTTCAGGATCATCACTACGGACCTGCTCCAAGAGGTCATCAAACATGCTGGAGCCAGTATCACTGTCCATATAATCATCCTCATCATCATGCTCTTCCTCATCCCCACTACTACAGGTCTCAGTAACATTACTGTATGCTTTAGCATTTTTCACTACACTATTCCCTTTATCTTTACCTCTCTCTTGCTTTTTCTCTTTCTGTTTTTCTTGCTCAATCTCTGTCTCATCCACTTTCTCCCACCGTTTCAGTCTGTCCTTCCTTTTCTCAGTTTCAGTTAAATCTCTTTCAGTGTGGTGTCTAGTTTTCTTTTCTTCCTTTTCCTTTTTTTTCACAGGATCCTCCAAGTCTCTCAGTCTGCTCCTCCTGTCTGAAACTCTACCATTTTCTGATTGGCTCTTTTGCTCCTCCAATTTGGAGACTAGTCCTTTTGCCTTAGTCTCTCTTTTTTTCTCTACCTTTTCTTTCTCTTCATTCCCTGTGTTTTTTACATCTTTGTTGCCCTGTAACTTGGATATCAACCCTTTTGTTCTCAAGTTTTCACTATTCTTATTGTTGTCTTTTCTCTCCTTCTCTTTATTTTCCTCCTTTTTCTGTAGTTTGGAGATAAGCTCTGATGTTTTGCTGCTACCTCGCTCTTTCTTACATGCTTCATTTTGGTTATCTTTTTTATTTTCTTCCTCTGTTTCTAAATTCATTTCTTTCCCTCTTTCACTGTTTTTCCATTCAGTTTTGTTGTCAGTGGTTGCCTTGACCTCATAATTTTTTTTCGTTTGTTCATCCGTGCAATTTTTGTGCAGACTTTTTTCCTCTTGGACATGTGCTTTTTCATTTTTGGCCTCATCCTTATCTGATGCTTCACGGCTGTGTGACCTAGAAAAACTCTGCTGTTCTTTGCTTCTTGTTCTCCGTAGTCGGTCCCGTCTACGGCCTTCACCTTTGGCCTCTCCCTGTAGAGCACATACAGTAAAATAAAAATGATGAGTTAAAACATAAAATGATGAGTTAAAACATTAACAACATATAGTGTAGAAAGCAGAATACACTAAACATTCTTCAAAATAAATATTTGGTCAATTTGATTTAATGGCACAATACACATTTTTAATGTGATGATAAAAATCTTACTTAATTTGCAAAGGGTAGATTTACCAAATGTACACTTAATTACCACTTAATTAGGAACAGCTTTATGCCTGTACATGTATACAGTTATTTAAATAACTTACAGTTTAATTTAAATAGTGCAGTGCAAATAATATTTCAATTATGGGTCAAGAGGTTCAGGTAATATCTTACATTAAAATGAGAAATTTGACCATGGAATGGTTGTTGGTCTGAAATGAGCTGGTTTGTGTTTACCCCCTAAACCTAATAACTGTTTGGGCCGCCCTTAGCAGCAACAACTGTAATCAAGCGTTTTTTTTTTATTTGCAATGAGTCTGTTACAGCGCTGTAGAGGAATTTTGGTTCACTCATCTTTGCAGAATTGTTGTAATTCAGCCACATTGGACGGTTTTCGGCATGAACTGACTTTTTAAGGTCACACCACAGCATCTAGGTTGAATTCAGGTCAGGACTTTGACTAGGCCACTCCAAAGTCTTCATTTTATTTTTCCTTAACCATTCAGAAATGGAATTGCTAGTGTGCTTTGGATCATTGTCCTGCTGCAGAACCCAAATTTGCTTCAGTTTAAGGTCACAAACAAATAGCCGCACATTCTCCTTCAGGATATTTTGGTGCACAGCAGAATTCATGGTTCCATTTATCACATCAAGTCTTCCAGGTCCTGAAGCAGCAAAACAGCCCCAGACCATCACACTACCACCACCATATTTTACTGTTATGATGGTCTTTTTCTGAAATGCCATGGTACTTTTACGCTACACATAAGGGGGGGCACACCTTCCAAAAAGTTCAACTTTTGTCTCGTCAGTCCACAGAGTATTTTCCCAAAAGTCTTGGGGATCTTCAAGATGTTTTCTGGCAAAACTGAGACGAGCCTTTAGGTTCTTTTTGTTCAGCAGTGGTTTTCGTCTTGGAACTCTGCCATGCAAACCACTTTTTTACACAGGGCGGTGTAGTTTGGGATTTTGTTTTCCTTTAATAATAAAAACCTTCATTTAAAAACAGGATTATGTGTTCACTTGTGTTATCTTTGACTACTATTTAAATTAGTTTTTTTTTTTTAATTTGCAAAAAAATCAGTAAGGGATCAAACACTTTCACACCACTGTACATTAAAGTTTGAGGCGGATGCACTACATTAAGAGGAGACCATTTGTTTCCACTCGTTCCAGCAAAGAACAGGAATTAGAGGCTACAATGGGCACAGGCTAACCAAAATGAGACAGCTGAATACTGACAATGACTAGGCAAAGTTTTTTTTCTGATACTCAATTGCTTAAAATTTCTCTTATTGGCAGGTTTAGAATCCATTGTCACAATGTGCAGTTAAAGCCCATCTCCCTTAAAGTTCAAACTTTTATGCATTCAGATATATTTTTTCTCCTCACCACAATTAAGTAACCAGTGATTATTTTTATTACTGTAGCATTTCTGTCAGCTCAGTCTAATCTAGCTTTTCTGGTTTCTTTCACTTTTAAAATGGCTAGTATATCAGGAGGTTCTCAAATGCACAAACATTCTTTAAACACCCACACCACTATCAAAGTTACTGCATCCCCCATTTCAAAGTTAATTCTGCTGCTCCAACATGATTGGCTGATTGGATAATTGCAAGAATGGGCATGAATACAAGAATACATGTATACTTAAAGTCATCAAGTGCATAACTTTAAATACAATTCGATTAAGGTTAAATGCACAAAACAGAAAAGAAAAAAGGAATAATAACATTGAATATTCCTGCAACTTTTTGTCCAACTACTCTGTTATTCAGTTGATCCTTTTGCCATATAAAATGTATCTAAGCACCATGATTATTTGTGAACCAACTTGCCAAAATGATAATGCACTAGATAAATGTTTCTATCAAGAGCACAAGTAAACAGAAACGAAGTCACTTCAATTTCTGTGGCTGGAATGTTATATGGAATTTCCTACTGTACCATCTCCTACTTCCAGCTCATGCTGGATAGACGAAAACAACAGAATGAAAAACATCATCCTTTCTTTTATCAACTGATAAAATGTTGACTCCAGAAACTACAGCTAATAGTAAGAAAATTAGTAAGGACATAAATGCATGAGGGCTCTATTGTTTATCTCTTTTTTCAGTTAAAATATTCGTTTCCGCACGATTTAGAAAGCAGATAGACATTTTACAGTAAAGATAGGCTGCAGTTAAAAGCACTGAGCTATTCTTAGGCTCCATTAGAGAAATCAGCCTGCACACTAGATTGGTGTGCCATTGTTTAAAGAAGTCTTGGAACCCTCAGACGTGCCCTTATAAGGCTGAAAATCAAGGAACACCACTCGTGCCTAGAATTCCACCTAGCAGAGTTCAGACATCTGAGTACTAATCATTCCCAATTCCAAAGAGAGATCATTTTGACCACGAGTTCATTCCCAGAGCATGATAAAACTTCTGCAAACTTACCAAAATAAGAATTTAACCTGGAAACTTTCCCTTAGATGAACAGATTTGAGACAATGTACAACCAAAACAGTACTGGAGATTTAGGCAAAGGATATGGAGCTGAATCTGTATGGAGGTGGAATGAATATTATCCATCCATCTATTATCCATCTATAAGATACTGTACTTATACATGTAGGAAAAATATATTTCATGCAAAATTATGCGCTGATCCAAAGAAATGGTGATCTTTTTGTTTAAGGAAAGAGTTTGGTATTAGTTTTATGATTGATGATCATAAGGACTTGTTTATCCTTAATACTTGTGTTAGATAAACAGTATAAATAGAGACAAAATTGCTTAGCAATGGCACAAAAACAGGAGATCCCAGAGTGAAAGTGCAAAGCATGTTTGTATGTGTTGAGCTAGGGTTTCCTTGCTTTGCTGGATGTATTTAAAGCAAACAACATGTCTCAATAGATTTTAAACAGAACCATCAGCCCTTTTACTCTGTATCACCTTACTAAGCTTTCTTCAGCACCTGTTAAGGCCTGTAGAACTCAACACTTGCTTTCACCTCATATAGGCAAGGGATCAGCAGATATTTGAGGCAGAGATGTTCTACTGAAACTGTACTTCATGTAGAATTAATAGTTATGTTTTTTGGTTTAAACTTTATTTTAATGTGAATGTAGCTTACTTTAGTTTAGTCCTATAGTAAATCAACCTCAACCCCATTTGACACTCAACCTTCAACCCACCATTGAGGATTTATTTTATTTACATAGTTGCGGATTACATGTAGTTCAGGTGCATTTGTTTAGTTTATATCTGTCATGGGCAATAAACAGCACTATGCAAATTTACAGCATCGGTGTGAGAGGGTTGAGGCACTACTTTGAGCCAGGCCCTGAATTTATAGTAGAGTTCACAACAGAGTTACAGAGAGACATCAGGGTCATGTAAGGACAACTGTTGGCACATTTATAGGATTTTTCTTGAGAACTGTTTGTACTTTCCTTAAACTAGTGTTTAAAATAAGCCTACCTTTTGGAATTCATATTATTTTAATGTAAACAATATAATAAGGTGGCTTAGAGGTTAGCACACCTCACACCTTCAGGGTTGGAAGTTTGGATCTCGAATCCATTCTGTGTGCATGGAGTCTGCATGTTCTCCCCATGTTTGGTGGGCTTCCTCTGGGTGCTCCACTTTCAGTAGGTTGGTTGCATTTCTAAATGGCCCGTAGTTTGTGAACGTGTGTGAGTGTGTATGTGCTTGTGCCCTGTGATGTGCTGGACCTCATAGAGGTTGTACCCTACCTTGTGCCCATGGTACTGACAGTGGATGAATTGTTTAACAAAAAGCTAAAAACTTGATGATGAGTAGATGATGACCATGATGAGTATAACCAAAGAGATAACCTGAAGTTATTTACTTGAAGGTTACATTAGCATGATTTTAGACTGTCTTATCGGACTCAACTGAACATCACAAACATGAAGAGAAAAATCACGATAGCAAATGCATACTAGTGATGCCAACCCTTACTACAGCATAATCATTAATTCGCTGGTAGTACTAGCTGTCCCAATGGTGACCATCTGTGCACTTTAAGCAATGTGTTGACAGGCAGGATCATTAGTGCAAGCCAGCCATATCTGACTGACCAATCTACACACAAACTGCCCTTTATCACCTGTGTCTCCTTAGCAGCCTTGTAAACTCTGCATAGTCAATAAGCTCTACTTGTCATACTTGTCATAGATACAAGATACACACCACATACTACATTTCCACCCGAACCAATGCAGATTATGAAATACAGGTAAGTAATAGCAGTATAGCTCAGTTTGTCATCCGTAACATGCTCATATTTGAATTAAGATAATAATGAGCACATCTACAGAGTGCATTTTAACATCTCAAAGTTTATAGCAAACGCCTTTATTTGTGCATTGTACAAAGACTGGACACACTGACAAGCCAAGGGGTAATTTATCTTTTTTAATTAAGTATATAAGAAGGTTCTCAGGTACTTGAAATTTTTTTATAAAACCCTATTGATACGTGGGATTTTTTGTCTAAAATAGTTGCTTTAAATAATTACACAGAAAGAATGAATGTGTGAGTATGAGCACAGTAACAAGTATTGGGCCCTTAAGCAAGGCCCTTTACCTTCAACTGCTCAGATGTATAATGAGATGCAATGTAAGTCGCTTTGGATGAGAGTGTCTGCTAAATTCTGTAAAAAAGTAAATGATAAAAAAAGAAAGTACTGGTCCATCACTCAAGATTTTCCCAGTACTACTCAAGATGGTCCCAGTACTGGCCCATAACCCATTTCATCTGGTTTACGTACTATACCTTTTCATCATGTTTGGACCACATTCAAAAATCAGAAAATCAGAAAATAAATAAATAAATAAACGTGCCAGCTTACAGTTAGAGTTTTGTGACATGCAATGCATTTGGCATTGCCTACATATTTGCCGAGCACATCTGTTTTTCCTTTTCACTCAGTACCAGAATCTGTGAACATATTTAGATCATTCAAGGGTGCATGCATATCTGTCGTATTGAAATCTCTTCAAATGGAATGGTGTACACTTCGCATCTTGTATGCATTACATCGAGGTATAGACACACATCTATACATCACCTCAAAGGACAGCTCTCTCTCTATGAGTTTCTTGGTCTCGCGCTCGCAGTAGTCCAGCATGGCCTCACGGTCGTACCCGCGTGTCGGCTGTTTCTCGGTCTGGTTCTTCTGCCTGAGCCCCACGGGAACACTGGGATCCGGGTCGATGACAACCAGCTCCCTCTCCAGCTCCTCCACCTCATCAGGAGAGAGGCTCTCCAGCAGGCTGTCTATGTCCGAGTCCTCGCTCGGTGTCCGCTCCGAGCGCGCGAGACGCACTTTCCTCCTCGACATTATTGAAATGGCGCGTTAATTAGAATCTGTTCGAAATGTTTCACAAACGAGTAAAATGATTTACAAACGAGAGCCCAAACGTGTGTTAGACACAATGATGTCTGAGAGAAGCGCACGGAACGTGAGAGGGCACGCGGACTACGCGCGCATCGAGCATCACGAGCTCACGCCGAAAAGTAGTTTTGCCGCTCTGAGCTGAAGTTTCTTAACATTCTTCTAACTGGTTGAGAGAAAAGTAACTGTCGCCTATAAACTGATTTTCAGCGGTATGAGCCAACCCGAGGTGTGCCAGGGAGGCGGACAGAACCCCTCCCAAAGCATACCAGCTGTCCAGCCTTATTATTCTAAAATAACGAAGTTTGCTTCCATGAAAAAAAATGCTCTGGACTACAGGGGGCAGTAGAGAAGCTGACTGCACACACCTACAGTACAGTACATCAGCTCATGAGCAGAGCTTGCATGGTTTTTTAAAGACTGACACAGACCATACATGGTTCTCAAAATGTATATTACATGTGTAAGAATGTATTTTAAAATAAAGAGATAAAATAAAGTCACCATAGCAAATACAATGTGTGCACAGACAAGGCTGATCCTGTGCACACGCCTATCTTTGGCAGACGTTAATGAATATTAATAAGTATGCAGATGAACAGTCACGTTTTGGGCACGTTTTGGTCAAGCAAACAAGATGTCGGAAACCCAAACATGTGAAGATATTTCTTGGCAGATTCCTTAAAAAACTTTTTCTTTTTTTAGTTTTGTGCGGACACAGAGCCGACTTTTTTTTGTGTCCGTCATGATGGTTGTTTTGAGGAAAATTATAATGAGATCTCAGGTCATGTGATCTCAGTGGTGGGAGAAAGGGAGGTTGGTCATAATTAGCATACTAAAAGTAAAGACAGGACAAAAGTTTCAACAATTATTTTTATAGATAGATGTGCAAGGCCAATAGTTAATAGTTATATGTACACTGCCAGACCAAAAAGTGACTATTACAAAAGGGTCACATTATTGGACTAGGTGAAGCTAAAGGAAAGACAACATTAAAAACACAGGAGTTCTGTTAAGAGGCATCATGGTGGCTTAGTGGTTAGCACTGTCACATTGGACCTCCAGGGTCTGGGTTCGATTTCCGCCTCTGGTCTGTGTGCATGCAGTTTGCAAGTTCTCCCCATGCTTGGTGGGTTTTCTCCCACAAATTAGGCTACTCTGTGTTCCCAAATTGCCCATAGTGTGTGCCATGAGATGCATTCGCACCCTGTCCCCAATCGTCCTGGAATAGGCACCAGGCTCCATATAGTATAGATGATGGGTGATTGAGTTATGTTGAAACCCATTCATTTATTTTCATTGGGGACATTTTCATTCTCATTTCCATCTTCTATGCCACCTATCCTGCACAGGGTCACGGGGAGCCTGGAGTCTATCCCAGGAGATTTTGGGCATGAGGTGGGATAGACCAATCCATCGCAGAGCACACACACACACTCATTCACACATTACAGGTAATGTGTGAAGCCTAATCTGCATGTCTTTGGACTGAGGGAGGAAATCAAAGTACCTGGAACAAACCCACCAAAAATGGGGGGAACATGCAACCTCCACACACAGAACTGAGGCATGAATCGAACCCTCGACCCTGGAGGTGTGAGGCCAGAGTGCCACCACTGAGAATCATTCATCCCATTATTAAAACCTGTAAGATTTCTTGTAAGAAATGTGGTTGGGAAAAAAGTGACTTTGTTTAGAGATTAGGCTGGGGTGCAGGAATCAGGATGAGGGAAGTGAAGTTGCATTGTAAACAATCAGAAGTAGAAATCACTAGGGATGGGTTGCTCGACACCCAGTTTCGACACACATCTCGAGTTTTCGACACGCTAGTGCTTTGAAACAGTGTTCCGGAGCATTGCTTGAAATTAGGCTGTCACGTGACCTGTGGAACCGAAGCTTCGTTACCTCACTGTCACGTCACGTACAGCAATTATTCCAATGTTACAATTATATCCATAACTGTCATGCCTATACAGCATGTTTTGACGTGGTGTATTATTGCTTTAAAAAAATATAATAAAAACGATGACGTTTGAATGTCTGTTGTATGAATGTAAATTAAAACACCTTGTGCTCAACCACTGTCCCAAAAAGAATAAAAGTCCTTCCTCATCTTGTTTGTTGCTTGTAAACGCCGTCCTTATGAACGCCGTCTTGTTAAATATACAAACAAAACCTTACAATGAACAAAACATGTGAATGGCACAGCTGGTGTAGGGATTTTTATGACCACCAGATGGCGAAGTAGAGCACTGTGTCAAAAAGCTTCGAAGCATCAACGCAGTTTGTTGTAAAAGCTTCACTGCTTCGGAAGGTTCGTTCGGCACATCCCTAGAAATCATAGCTATGTTTAATAGTAAAAGGATGAGATTTTTACATTCTCTGTCAAGAACTTAGACGTGGTACTTAAAAACTATGTGGCTATAAGAAAACAAGAAAAGGTAGGAATCAAGAAAAAAACAAAAGGCTTCAGTGCATAGCTTCATGCATAGTGACCACTGTACAAGCACCTGGAGGCAGTGTGATGATCTGGGTTTGCTTCCATTGGTCAGGTCTAGACTTAGCCAGGTTATGTGGCAAAGAAACAAAGTCAGCTGAGTACTTGAATGTACCAAATGAGTAGCTCATCTGATCAATGCATTTTTTTTTCTTCTTCTCTGTTGGTACAGCCATATTGCAGGACTGAAATTTAGGACGAAGAAAATAAATAATCATTTTCACACACATGCACTATAATCATAGTTCAAGCTGTTCAAGTGTTTTTTTTTTTTTTTTAAATGTAGCCAAAGCTAATATGCTGTAACTTTTTAACAAGCAATAAAATTGTTAATAAAACACAAATATAACTATATAATAACTCCAGGTTGTTTGTGGGGTGCCAATATTTTTAAGAAAACCATTTTCAGGAAGAAATATCACTATTTTTACATTTGAAAGGAAATATTGCTTTAAAATAAACCTACAATGTAAAATACAGTGTTTTTAATTTTTACACTTGTAGGATTCTATTCTGTTTTAAACAATGCTCCGGTGCACAATACCAGCTCCATGAAGACATGTTGTGTCAATGTTTGTGTTGAAGTGTCCTGAGCCCAGACCTTTACCTCCTTAAACTCCATAACAGTGCTCCAAAATCTACCGAATAGCTTGAACAGGAGTTATTAAAACAACAAATGGGGAACCACATCTGGAATGTGATGTTCAAAACTCTCACATGAACATTATTGTCCACAAACACTAGTTGTCCACAAATCTTCTGCCATGTAGTGTATTCACTTCAAATGTAGAAGGGTATAAAACTGTTATTTTGATGAGATGACTGACAAAAACAATTAAGTTTAAACTGAAAAAAATTTAAATAAAAAAAAAAAAACACTAGAGTTTTCGTAAGATATTAGACAAAAGGGTTTTTATTCCACACTATAAACTGGGACACTTTAAACAAGCTTAAACCCGGCTGCCGACTCTATCCTCCCACCCCACAAAAATGGCCTACGTAAGTTGTGTGGCAGTTTCTTTTATACACATCTCTCTGGCTGCTACATCACTAATCACCAACCCAAACTGTACCATCTATGCTTTACACTTCATGTACAATGAACCATCACCTCTAAAGCAGCAGCACACAGTTCATACACACTCCAAGTCCCCAGATGCTTACTGACATTATTGCTCCGATAAATAAAACTAATCTACAAAATGAAAACGGAAATAACAAAGAAATCATACTATCCCGGATCCGTGTGTACATAACAGTGGGTTTTTTCGAAAAACAATTTCCATTTCTTCTTCGTTTAACTGTAGATATTTGGTACAAAAAATGTGTGTGTTCTGCGTTCTTGTGTTAGCATGCAGAAGTCCCCGAGAAACAAGAAACCCTTCTGGTATTTTTCACATGCTTTGAACAAAATGACCTCGCTCTCATTGTCGACAACGCAACGGATCAGAAACCCATGCTTTATGCCCCACACTCTACTATGTAACGCTCTCGTTTAGCATATTTGTATTTTTAGACAACCACACACAGTTCAAATAGAAGGAGAAAAGTTGTAAAAATACAAAAAATGACGAAATAGCATCATTCAGAACAACAAAACCAAAATCCAAAAAAAGAGGAAATAGCACCGTTGTTACAAAGGTCAGAGGTCAGAGGGTGTTGGGAACAATCAGTTACACAACCAGGAAAAGGATAGTACAAAATGGATAAAAGGGGAGATGAACTGGTAGATCTCCTCCTAGGACTCGGCTCTTCTCTTCTCCTGCACGCTGTCTGGTTTCTGGCGCTGGCCTGTGTTAGTTAACGTGCGCTGCAGGTGACACACATGTAGTCTTCCTCGGCTGCTATCTTTTCAGAAACGCCTACACAGATCATGTGAAACCACTGGTTACAGCAGTCACACTGCACCCAGAACACCTACAACACACACACACAGAATGTATAGAAATTAGCTGTTACACATCATTAATATATTAAGACGAAAGGAAAATGCACAAACACGCACCACTGCATACACACCTCATCTCCTGAAGGCTGAAGGCAGCTCTTGGCTGGGCAGAGGATCATGTCCTCCTCGGAGTCGTCGGACTGGGACAGATCAGACAGGTAAGTGGGTGACATCGACACTGACGTTGATTTCCTGTCTTTCCTCTTCTCCTTTCGCATCCGCTGCTTCTTCCTTTTTGGGATCCCTCTCTCCCTCATATCGAGCTTCAAACCCATCTCTTCTCTCTCCATCCGCCGCTTTGCTTTCTTTTCCGCTGTGGTCACCAAGTCCCTCTTTTAAGATGACAAAAATAAAAGGTGTCAGCTTTTTTTTTTTTTTTGTCAAATCTGATATCTAACTTGTATACAAACACACAGCAAGACCCGAGACCTACCTCTTTGTCTGGTGAAGCTGTTTCCTGAGTGTGGTAGGGTGTGTGTTGCGGGCTGTCGGTTGCTGGGTGTGTGTGTTGTGGACTGCACTGGGCCGGGGGGCCGTTTAGCAGCAGCATGTACAGCTGTTGAGTCTCAGGCAGGGACACCTGCAGCAGTAATCCTTCCACGATCAGCTCCTCCAGTTCTGTACTCAGACCTAAAACACAAACACTTTTTACATCATGATAATCTTTGTACCTTGTACCTGGCAAAACCGGAGCGTGCACTCACATCTACAAACAACATGAAATATGCCACAATATAGGATTTATACAGGTGGTGAAAATATTGTCAAGTCATATTTTGTACTATAATTTTTTTAAATACATTTTAATAGGAAAAAGTAATTCTGCAGTCTTTTACAAACTTACAGCATCACATAAATAATAAATGCCCCACATGAAATGAAGCCAGTATTAAAGCAGTGGAAATGGTGCCCCCTGTAAGTCAGCGCCTGTTACTGCAGGTATTTTTTTGCAACAAGTACTGACCAACAAGTAAGGCAAATAAATCATCTGCCTGTGTATCATTAATAACTATAATAGAAATTATCTCCACTGGTTGACACATTGATCCTTTATATCACTACAACTCCCACCACAATATGATAGTCTTACCATAGCCTATATAGGAAAATGGTGACGTTACAGAGGTCTACTCACCCTGCAGAGGAATGCAGCGCTGCTCTATGTAAAAAACAGACTGTTCCTGACTGCTCTTGCTCCAGTCCTGACCCTGATAAACACAAACACATACATAACAGCCCTACTGGTGAGACATTTTTCTCAAGCAAAAGTCATTTTCTTCCTCAATCCAATGCAATGTATTGAAAGACACAATTATGCGCTGCACCAGACTCACCTTGACACTTCCCTGGTGTTCCTGCGCCACCGTTGGAAGGTTATACGAGGCCATGACCTCGCGCGCTCGCCGCTGCCACTCCACTGTACGTTCGATCAAATAGCGCAGTGCGTCTCCCTCTGGTAAACGCACCCGGATCCTCTGCAGAGACGCCATCAGAGGCACGATCCTGTCCAGAGCCGGTTTCGCCGAACGCCGACACAAGGGACACAACCACGGTTCGGACTCACAAGGGTCCCCCTGTCCACGTACGCATACGCTGTGGAAAGCATCTCGACAAAGCTCGCACTGCCGCATGGCACCCATGGGAGGCTTCTGACATACACACACTTTGAGCGCGCTGCAGTCGGCTGATGGGAGGAGTTTAGTCCCGTTAGCTGCGCGCAGAGATACCAAGGACTCCAGCTCCTTCAAACGAACTTCAGCAAGAGTCGCCATCTGGAAGTGGAACGAACATGCAAAACATTACACACTGCCAATGTCTTGTATACAAATTATTAGGACAAGATAATGTGTGTAAAATGTAAAGTTTTTATTTAACTAGATCACTTTTACAGCATTTGGCAGACACCCTAATCCGGAGCGACTAACGTTTTATTTCCTTATACCTCTGAGCAGTTGAGGGTTAAGGGCCTTGCTCAAGGGCCCAACTGGGGTAACTTGGTGGTGCTGGGGCTTTAAACCTGCGACCTTCTGATCAGGAGTCCAACACCTTAACCACTGAGCTACTAATCCCTGTTCATATTTTAATGAGTTTGTATAACAATCTACATATTTGCTGCATGGAAAATTATCTAGATGAGAAAAGTACTTATTCACACTAAGATTGACAAAAGCAACATTTTTAGTGCATATTGTGGATATGTCTGCCCATGTGACTTGAGCTGCATTTTAACTTTAACTGACTTGTTTAATGTTATGCAAACACTGTAGAATTTTCATGTAATTTTAATTTGATCCAAGTCAAGGTGACTTTCACTTATAGTGACCGTGTGTGTGAACTCACTGCAGAAGCCGAGTCTTTACTCTCAGACAGGGCTTTCTCTACATCACTGAGATTGTCCATTCTCCCCATTCTCTTTTTCCCACATGACACCACATCCCCCTTCATCTTCTTCATCTTCCTTTTGAACGCGCTTCCCACCTCGCACCGTGGACACAACACCTGCGGAGAGGTAGACACATGGAGAGTTTTTTTTTTTTTAAGTGCACTTTCACTAAGCTGCAATATAAGAATGTCCAGCTTCAAAACAATCAACAGTTACAGTAATACATGTGTAAGATTTGGGCACCTCGAGCAAGGTGAAAGAGGAGTTTTTCAGGAGAAAGGTCTTGGCTGCTGATTCCTTCCACGCCCGCACCTCAGAGACGAGCGCCTCCAACCTCTCCAGGGGCTCCAGATGCACGGGAATCGCCCGGGCTCTCAGCACCAAGTCCGACAGCGTGTCTAACACAGGGACACGCCCTCCCAACTAAACATGTACACACGTACATAAACAGAACTCAATATCAGGCATTACAAGAAGCACTGTTTATTAAAGCTCTTGTCTGGGGTTGGTTAGAACACAACAAATATGTTTTAAAATATATATATTTTTAATGATTTATTCATCAATTATTACTTTTATGCACTTTTGAATATCAAAAGTAAAAACAGACAGAAATTATATGATTTATTTACTACAATATCTGATTACTTCAGGTCAAATTAATCAGCTAAATTCTTTTTACATTCGCCTATTTGGATTTAAGTTGTTTTATTCATATACATCACTTATATAATAATATAAATAATAAATACATCATTAGCAAAATATAGGGATCCCAAAAGTCTACATACAATTCTTTCACTTCAGTCCACTCACCCCATTCCAATATTTTTCATACTTAGTTGCATTAAATTAAATTATTTTGTTTAAATTAGTTTGTTAGACTTTTAACAAAATAACAGCATATGGAAATCAATCTTATGGCCGGATTGGTAACCTGGAGTCTTCCAGGACACCATGTGGAAACTAACCGTCCAATAAGACCAACTATTTTGGGTACAAAAGGAAATCTTGCATTAATGCAGCTTAAAGCATCGTGTGTTTGCTCACCTGCGCAGCCTCGGCTTCCTTCAGCCACTCTGTGGCTTTGTTAATGGAGTCTCGTAGCAACATACAATTGGGCAGATATGTAGGAATTGACTCAGTCTCTTTCAGAATGGCAGACAGAGATTCGACACTTTCTGCAGGTCTAGGGGAGATAAAAAGTAGTAAAGATGGAATAATTAGATGTATATTTCATTACTAATTGTAGACATGAATGTATCTCCCAAAAATGTCCTGAACTTTTAGTAAGATTTATCATCTTAAATGATCCTCTGCGAACAAAAGTCAGCGATCAGGATGATGCACAAAGGCAAACTGACTTGCAAATGCATCATCTGAATTGTATCTGCGTTAAACCACAGTTAAATCCAGTGAGCAAACTGGTTTAAGTGACTCAATGCTGCCCCCACCTGGATTTGAGCAGCGCCTGCGCTTTCTCCTCCCACTGCTCAGACACAGTAAGCAGTTCCTGAAGGCGTGCCATTGCACGCTCTATCGCAGGGTCAGAAGTTAACCCGACAGCACGGTCAATCAGCTGGCGCATGGCGTCCAGAGTGAGGCCACGGGCGCTGCCGCCTGACTCCTCGGCCTGGCGCACCGCTGCCAACCAGCGGGCGATCTCCAAACGCTCCCGGAGCCGAGGAACCTCCGGCAAATACACGTCAAACTCCGAGCTCTCATCTAGGAGGGCCTGAATCTCCTCCTCAGAATCTGCATTAACAGCTTCAGACAGAACTTTCTCGCTGTGCGCCTGGAAATCCTCGATACGGTTCAGCAGCTCCTGGAAGAAAGAGGGATGAAGAAGAAAATAAATATTTAAAAAAAAATAGAATACTACAAAAATTATACAATTATTCACTTAAATAGGAAGATTATAAAAGACTCTAAATTATAAAAATTATAATGAATTCTAAGGTAAATGATTAATGTAATAGAAAAGGAATTACAATTTGAACCTAGTTAACAGTAACATTAGTTGTCAGTTACACTTTGTCATGACCTTTACTGTTATATTAAGCATCTAAGTAGCTACATTGTGCCATATATTTGATAGTGAGTACATGTTATATGCATAAAAAAAAAATCCCAAGTCCCACGTTCATGGTATACATAATGTGTTTAAAATAATTCAGTTGAACTAAAATATTTGCCTGTATGAATAGCCACTGATCTCTCTAGCATCACTCATTACGCCCAATGTGCAGTGGCTATTTTTACTCATTAGTATTCAGTGTCTTCCCTTCATACCAGAAATAGCTGCCCTGAGGAGATTCGATTGATTGGCTCTTATTGGATAAAGCAAGCATAGTGTAGAATAGATAGTGTATACAGTATATGTGTTACCTTCAGTAATGGTGCTTGCATTAGGCTGCAGGGCAGGTTGTAAAGCTGACGCACAAATGACCTCATTTCCTCTACAGACAACTGGTTCTGGGTTTTTCCCCCACCAGCGCGATACCTAATGAGACACAAGTGCACTGGTGACCACAGCAACGTCACCTCAAAAGTTGTTCACAGAGTGTGTATGTCTAGTACGTGTCCAGAGAGCGTCTGTGCGTGTGTGTGTACCTGGTCTGTCTCTTGCCATTGAGAAGTTGCTGTGCCACTGATGAACATCTTTCTGCGTCCTGACTGACCACTCGGAGGTGACGCAACAGATCGTTATCTGGAAAACTGTTCACGACGGACTCCTCGAGCAGAGAGTGGAACACAGACAGGTCTGGAACAGAGCACGGAGAGTGTGGGTGATACAGACAGACTCTAGGTCTCATCCTGTATATCCATGCACTGCTTATTGTTAACTCTCATGAACAATATAGAGGGATATTAACTAGGCCATTTCCACCGACGAGGTCAGAGGTGGAAGTGACTATAGGTAGGGGTGGCATGGGCCTCGCACGGCAGCATGCACATGGAAATTTAAAACAAAATCACAATGGTGGTGACATTTGCGTGATCAGTTTTCTATTGCAAGATTGCACGTCTCATTTTTCGTGGCAGAGTGTGGATCGGATTTATGAGCAAGTCAGGCTAATGCATGGGGAACGTCTCTCGCTCAGAACAGAAGAAAAAGAGGAGTAGGGGTGCTGCCAGGCGGACATCTGATATCCCCAACGGAAACTCGACCGCGAGGTTAATAGGGGGAAATTATGTTCAAACCCAGAGCAAACTTTGCCAGAATATTTGAAGATTATTCCTAGAAAATATAAATGATTCATTGCCATGACCATAAATAAATGCTTTGAAGAGAACTAAACAGAACTGTGCTGTGTGTAAGAACTCTGAAGGAGATCCACTTCAATTATTTTTTCATGGTACATTAGTGAACACTTGCATCATGTGATTACGCCTCCAAAACAAGCACCAGCGTTGCTGGTGAGAAAGCTCATTTCACATTAGCAAAACTCACTGCGCTTTTTGTCCAGTTTCGCCTCGAGGACCTCGGTTACTTGTGACGCCCACTCGTCATACTTCTCTGCCCTTTGCTTCACGGCATTCATCATGGGGTAGAGGTCATCCAGTGTGAAGCGGTACCTGCAATGGAACAGTATTAAAACAACTACTTTATAATGCATATACTGTCTCCACTGTTACTAACAGAACATTTGCAATCCTGTAACCTTCATATATCCATTATGATGATATAATAATTATAATATATGGAATAATACCATTACTGAGTAGTGGAAGGCTGGAGGCACTCACCTGAATGTGTATTTAGAGGTAGGGCATGAGCAGAGGTCGTAAGCGTGGTGTAGACACACCTGCTCATTCGGCCGACATGGACAGGTGAGAGCAGACAGGTAGCAGGTGGTGCGACACTTGACACACTGCCTCTCATCATCCTGCAGCAAATCATATTCAAACAACTCGCACTGCACCACTCCCTAGGGAAAGGGAGAAGAAAAGAGGGAGAGGCTCAGGCGTATGAAAGACAAAGCAAAATAATGGACATGTTAAGTCAGTCTGAAGGTGATCCTTTAGTCTTTTGGAAAATAAAAAAAAAAGATGATTGTTTATGCTATGGTTATTATCAAGCAGGCAGTTCAAACACTTAGATAATTAGTGTTAAACATTTTATTTTTTGTCTTATAGAATGTGATGAGACCCAAATGCAAAGAATCGGACTTTTCTAAACCATGTTTTGCGGTGCTTGCTCTCACCAGCTTGCGGATCTGCTCTCGGAGCTCCCTCTCTTCGCTGATCATTACCACCATATCTTTGTGCACAGCTGAAGCCAGGACCACATTCAGTTCATGAGCTTTGGCAGCCATGTTACAGACCATCTCATCGTGTGAGAACACACAGTAACGATGCAGCAAGCGGTAATGATCCACACACTGGCGGCCTAAAGGCATCTACAGAAACAGAAAGGAGACGATTATCTAACCGATATCACTGCATGACTTCATTACTAATAAACTTAACCGACGTAATGTTACGTACTGATCATACTGGTAAGGTAACAAAGATTAGATCAGATATATTCCTGTATCACATATAAATGTGTGAGAAAGGGAGATTATTTATTTATTTCTTTATTTTTACCCAGTCCACTGTGCAGAAGTTCACCGCCTCTGCAAAGTTGAAGCCCTGATTGAAACCGCTGTGATAGGATCTCGGGAATGTGATGACGAACTCTCCTGCGCATTGATTGGTCCTGTAAATCTGAGAAACAAAATGGAGGTTTAAACCAGTGATTCAATAATAGACAGACAGGACATGTGCAAAACTAATTGAGCCAGAGAGAGAGAAGTGATCTCTGTGTGTAAGATGGGTTGGTCGACGTGTCGAGCCTTAGTGTGTATGCATGAAAGAGAGAGAGAGAGAGGATGTGGCATTATTGATGTACACGTGTAAGTGTTTGTGTGTGTATAAGTGTGAAAGAAAAAAAAAGAAAAAAAAGATGCGGTCTGTGAGAGAGCTAGATGCATTTATGTTAAACCTTATGCGTCTGTGATGTGTGATGCGCAGTGTTAGATCATGTCAGAGCTTGCGAGTGAGACACACACAGAGTGTGCATGTGTGACTCACTGGTACTCCGTAGGCCATGAGCGTGTTCGGGTTCATAATGGTAACGAGCTGGTGTAAGAGATCTGGCTGAGATTCAAACAGCTCAGGTGCCAGCTTCTTCATCACTTCCTCCAGCTGCTCAGCAGCACATCCTGGAGCTCCATACCACGTCTTAGGCTCTCCCCTATACGGAAAAGCAGCGACTACTTCAAAACACACTCAGTCACTTACTTCCCTTAGCAGATCTCACCAGAGCACGTGAAGAATACATCTCACAATAATCTTTGTCAAAAAGAAGCCGTAAATTCACATTCATACAGGTAGCGCTAATGAATACTTCATTGGCAAACCGTCTTTAAGTCGGAAAGATATTCTGCAGTCTAAAATGGCTTGGCATTTCTGAAATGTTTCAAGCCACACCTAAAAAGAAGGTCATTCAAATCAGATTAAAAACTGACTTAAGAAAGGTATTTTTTTTCCTGATTTCAGAAATTTGCAACATATCTGACAAGTAGTAGTTTTTAAGAGCGTAACAACAGTGAACGAACTGGAACATTGCAGAACAGATTGTAGGACAAGGAAAAATAAAAGGAAATACAGCTTATATATATATATATATATATATATATATATATATATATATATATATATATATATATATATATATTTGTAAAGTCTAGCAATAAATGTGCGTACAGGATTTGCATACAGCTCTGATACTGAAAATATTCTCCCCTAAGTTCAGAACCAAGTTGGATCAGAGCATCCTGATCGAATTCAGAGGTACCGTCAAATACCGAAACGTTCTCTAACTCAATGAATATCAGTGCTATGAATTCAGCTCTTAACGATCGAATTCACAACAATTTACATCACAAAGCAGTAAGAAACAAAACTTATGCAACAATCTTCGGAAAACAAATCATCCAGAGCGAAGTTATCCATGTTGAGTTATATTACAAAGCAAAAATTTTAAAAGTCTTACAGAGGTCCAGACTGAAGCCAAAAGACCTGAAATGTTCACTAAAGTATTTTATACTGTAAGTGACAGATGACCATCACTTAATGTTTTCAAGGAGGCTTGATGCTTAAAACAATAACTCTGGCTGACTAAGGTGGTTTAATAAATTCAGAACACATTCTATAAAAATTGCTATTTACCAATGCAGGTAGTTAATGGAGTAGCTCCAGTGGTCCTCGATATGCCAGCAGAAAGAGGAGAAGCACATGCCCACGTACAGCCAGGGCAGGGTCATGCCACATATATCCGCTGTAATGTGGGTCAGCACGGACGGATCCATCATCGCCATGTTATTGAGGTTCCAGCCGCACTTCAAGTACTTCTACAACACACAAAGAGAACAAAGTTACAATTAAGAAAAAAAAAAAAAAGATTTGTAAAAATTGTAGGATACAAATATTATAGGATACATCTGGATCATTAAGAAAGGCATCACAATCATAAATGCAAATTAAGTGTTTACTGATTCACTTTGATCACGACTTGGGAGTTAAAATATTTATCATCATCATCATCATCATCAAAAAGGATGGAGTCAGAGTCGATATATTTAACAGAGCTCGGAAATTGTATCCATTCCTCGGTGGCTTTGATTGTACAGGTGTTTTAGTTTACCTCATCTTGCGGTGCAACCTTGAACTTGCCACCCTTAACTGGAAAGCCGCTGCCGAACTCCTTTGAAGCGATGTCGGCTCCGTACTCCACCGTCACATCCTCTGTAATAGTGGCCACTAACCGCCAGAACTCTTTCTCTACCAGCTCAGTGGGCACCATCTATCCAAAAGAGCATAAGGTAAAACTAAATGCAATTAAAAAAATGCACAAAAACAAGTTATTAACGTCCAGGTCTAATGCAACTGACCACACATGCAAGGTATTTTTGAGCTTACATGAACAGGCATGTTGAAGTAGTCAGACTTGAATGAGTCAGCCATTTCTCCAAATGATTTGAGGTTGTATTCTCTGCGTGCCTGCTCAAAGCCAAATGCTTGCTGTGGCTTACTGCATTCCTGTATGGAAACATGTTGCAAACAGTGAATCAGAATTGTTACAAACTTCCTTCAGTATTTTTACTTCCTGCAGATGTATGTGGATTTAACATACATTTATCCATGTATGTGGATGTAATCTGACAAGTTCTTCTTCCATCCTCATGCACCGTATAAGGATTCATATGCAGCGTATATGGGTCTGTACTATAACGAATCTACACAGCCCAGCCAAACAGAAATGTCGCTATTTCAGAAGGGTCAAATTATTGGGCTGCTTCATGCAAAGAAAACAACTAAGGACATTTGAAATTGCTGAAACTAGGTTAAGAACCCTTTGTCACATGATCTAAACCTAGTGCTGAACCATCAAGTTTGTGGAAGAAGTGTGGTCGGAAAAATATCACGAATTGAGATCACAAACATTGGTGAAGATGCAAAAAAAACAACCATAGCTATGTTTAATAGTGAAAGTAAAATCGCTTCCATTATCATCATCATCACGATAGAGGACCTCACAAGATAGAGACTAAAAAGCTGTGTGGCCATAAGAAAATCACTTGCTAGTGAGACAATTTTTTTTAATAATAAAAAAAAAAGCTTTAATTTGTAAGGGAGAATAAAGATTGAACTTTGGAACAATGGAAAAACATCACATGGACTGTTCAGCCCAGACTGACCCTATTCCAGAGCAAGGACTAAATGATTAATAACTTTTTATTTCTTTCTCTTTCCTACAAAGTTTGATTACAGCACACATTTACTGTGGCATTGTTTCAACAACATTATTATTTGCGTACAGAATTGCATTCTTTTTTGGCCTAGATCTTGTGTTGATAACGAAACTGATCTGTAAAGTCTGCTTGAGGACATCCCAAAGACTTTCAATGAGGTTAAGGTTATGACTCATGTGGTGGTCAATTCAGGTAAAAAAGTGACTTGTCATGCTCCCAGAAACATTCTTTGACAATTTAAGTTCTGGAACATGGCGGTGACATCAAGAGTTGGTGGTACAGGAAAAAAAAAATCTGTGATCACCTGGCCATTCAGGTCATCAGCTGACTTTATTTTATTGCCACATAACGTTGCTGAGCTTAGATCTGACCAACTGAAGCAACCCCAGATCATAACACTGCCGCGTCCAGAGGCTTGAACAGTGGGTACTATGCATGATGGGTGCATCGCTTCATGCACTTCCCCCATCGCTCTGGAATAGGGCCAACCTGGACTCATCAGACCACATGACCTTTTTCCATTGCTCCAAAGTCTGATCTATATTCAAATCAAAGCCTTTCTTCTGGTTAGCCTCACTAACAAGTGGTTTTCTTTTAGCCATGCAGCTGCTTAGACCTGAGCCTTGTGCATGTGAAAATGTTCTTACTTTCATTAATAAACTTAGCTATTCATTTCTACTATTGATTTTTAAAAGCCATCACTGATCATGGTAATTCATGCTTTTGATTTCATCCAGATTCTTTTCAACATACATTTTTTCTATATAATTGTTTAAGAAATGAGAAGATACTCCTTGCACCAGTTAGGTGCCAGCTAAAACATATTAAAACACAGCTGTAATTATCTACTTAAAGGCTCTTAAGTATTTGTTTATTTAAATCCAAATGACTTTTTTTATATATATAATCCCAGAAGTGGCTTGTATTCCTGAGTCTGCTTTGTTAGTGGTATAAGGTAGCATTGAAAAAATAAAAGTAATTTAACCGGGCACTGATAGGCATTATATTATGCTAGAAAAAAGGTGTAGAGGGAAAATTATTTCCAATATTAATTTGTATAGTGAGATCCTTCTAATATATTGAAGATCATAAGTAATTAGACATCAGTAACCTGGCTCTGTAATGATACAATACTATAATGTTAAGTGTTAGACAGACATTGTCTTGGTTTAGTGAGTGAAATATTAGGGTGTGGTAGACCAGACCCTGTTTCCCCACACCTGCGCCAGACACTTGGGGCACCGCCAGTCACCCTTGGGGACATCATGAAGCGGTGGGATCAGACAGAATGTGTGGTAGCTGTCATCACAGCCGTCGCATAGCAACAGCCTATCCTCGTCACTACCGCTGCCACATACCAAACACACATACAGGTCCACCTAGAGTAAGGAACAAATCAAAAGGGACATGAGAAAACAAAAAGGTAGTGGAATATAGGGTATCAGTTTCATAATAATTAAACATTCAGAAAAAAATTGATAAAAGGAGAGAAGAGTAAAATAAAGAGTCAGCAAGAGGAGACTCACTACACTGACAGGTGGTAGTGGGGAGATCTTCTTATTGCGTGGCTTGATTTTCTCTGGCTCAGCTTGCAGTTCTCTCTCCACAGGCTCTTGTTTAATCTGAATGGGTATTTCCTTTTCTGTTGACAAAACATGAAAGCACTTAATCAGTTGAGCTTGTCTTTAAAATCAGGAAGACTTAAGAAAGACCAAAGCGACATTTATCTCAGGTAATGAGAAACAGACTGATGTGGATGATGAAGAATCAAATACAAACTCGTTTAACCAGTTAACTTATTTCAACTCGTGGGCAGGTATGTACTAAATAGATTACACATAATTTATGTTCTTTTTCCATAAAATTGGCAGAAGAAATTTTTGCTAATTACATAAAGAGGTTGTTTTATCTTTTGAATACTGATTGTCAAAAAAAAAAAAAAACATGGATTGCCACATTTAAAGAATACTATAAATATAATTAAAGCATTTTATTGGGGTAAAAATGTTTCCTGATGTTGCTTTTAGTGTCTGGAAACTTTACTGCCGTCTGTGACAATTTCCTGTTTCACTTGGGTATGAATATGAGGTAACACACAGGGAACATCTTTTAGTTATCCATCACCTTTAAACCAAAGAGTCCTAAACCCAAATGAGAAAAAAAAAATGACTTGAGAATGGCAACATTGATAAATAAATAAATAATCAAGTGAAACAACCAGTAAGCACCATAAGGATCCCTGTAAAAGATTTAAAAGGCATAGAACTGTTTAAAAAAAAAAAAAGATTGCCAGGAAGGTGACTCATATGCATATTGCCCCCACGCACAATGCGGAGAACTCTAAAAAAGAGGCAAAGAAAAGCATAAAGATCACGGTTTCAGAACTGCGAAGTGTAGCTGAATCTTTGGGTTTCAACATTTCAAAAATCAACAATGAGACGCCACCTCCATAAACACAAGTTCAATTAAAGAAGCCCTTTCTGAGACCAAGGACTTTGCTGAGCAATATTGGGGTTTCGACTGAAACTGTGTGTTGTGAGCAGATGAGTCAAAAACCATCTTTTTGGCCACACACATTGTCATTTTCGGCAAAAAGGGAAATGCATATAAAGAACAACGCGATGGTGGCATTCTGGTGCTTTGGGGCTGTTCTGCTGCCAAAACCATCGAGATTAGTGACATGATGACTTCACTTAATAAGAGAACAATTTAACTGAAAATCTGGTTGCCTTTGCCAGAAGGCTGAAATTGGCTCATGACTGGGGCTTCCAACAAAATAACTGGAAGCACATGTCAAAAAACAACAAAGAAATGGTTGCAGCGACACAAAATCAAGGTTTTACAATTGCCACTCTAAGTCACTAGACTTGAACCCAGTTGAAAATCTGTGGTCCCAAGACTCTTGGGGAGTTGGAAATGTTTTGCATAGGAGAGAGGTCCAAGATCCCGACAGAACGAGTTCTGCATTTCTCACCAAAGAAGATTTTACAAAATAATGACATTTTGGAAGGCCAATCTTTCTTGGTTTTCTTATAAAAACTTATGTAAACTTTATTTTAGTTTGTCTATATAGAATGTAGTCTGTATGTGTGAAAGGAAAAATATTTTAGTCTAAGAGAATGAGATTTTCAGAAAATCTATTCCATCATTCTCAATAAAAGACTCTATTTCCCCACCTACCTTCCAATACATCCATCCTACTGCTATTCACATTTCTTCCCAACTTGATTTATACATTTTAACTTTCTCATGATGCACTTTCAGCTGTACTTTAAGTACAACATGTGTCATAAAAACTATTTTTATATTTACAAGGATCGGGACCATGATAATGTCATGTGATGATGATCTGGCACATCACACAACCAGAAGCTCACCTGGTTCAGGTTTTGCTACAAAAGAGCCCATCCGTCTCCTAAGATTAGGCCTGTTCTCACGCACCTCTCCACCTGCACACCCCTCTGACTTTCCACTGTCAGACTAGAAAGGAGGAGAGACAGGAAAGAAGATTTTTCACATTAACTCGTAAATGCAAGGAACTATAGAGGAAAAACACCATTGTGCAAATGGTAAACATGTCCTGAGGTAAGGCTTATTGCATGTGTGTGTATTAATGTGTTTGATCTACCTCAGCTTTCATCCGCTTGGCTCTCCTGGCTGGCGTGCACACGCTACTGGGTTGCACCTGCACGTTCTGTCTCTGCACTAGATCGTGAGGTTTATATTCTTTATCATCGCCATTTTCCGGGAGGGAGGGCTTCTGAACGAACTGCGGATGAAATATTAAAAGTTACTTCCTCTTCCACTTTCAGCACCTGCAAAGGAGGTCTCTGTAGACAGTCCCATAAATTCCACTCATAGAAACAACTGTAGTACTTCTAGGCACTGAACCATTTTTAAAAACTTAAAAGTTATGCACTACGAGCAGTTCACTACAGAAAAAATGTTACTTAAACACATCAGAGAAGATGGATTTGCAGTTATTCCTGCTCTCATACGATACATTAACTGGTACAAACAGTATATATTATTCACTCCTGGGTATCAGTATCATGACTCATACTCAAAAAGAGGATTAGCACATTTATTTAGGAAAAGCATTAGAGAGCAGTGATGAGACAAGAGCATGCAGAAATAGACAAGGCAAAAGGAACTGAGCTTATGACTCATTCATTTTGTTAAAAGGTTTAGAAGAAGCACTCATTCATTCATTCATTCATTCATTCTCATTATCCTGATCAGTGCTGTGAAACCTATCCCAGGAACACTGGGAGAAATGTGCAGGACATTTTGAGGCTGTAAGTTAACACATCTGTATGCTTTAGGTGAAGGAAACCAGAAACTAGGGGAAAGCCACATGGACACGGGGAGAACATGAGAATATCTACAAAGACATGAACTAAGAACCCTGGAGCTAGAAAATAGCAACACTACTGACTATGTGACTCTGACACTCATTTCTCTTAAGCCTTATCCACATGTACACAAGCACTTTTAAATGATTTTTTTTTCTCTCTTCTGGCCTTTCATCAACAGGCAAACTCGGTTTAAGCTCACCGAAAATGAACAGTTTGGAAAACTCCTTCCGGGATGAAGATACTTGGAAACTCCTATTCAGTGTTGACGTGTGAACAGAAAGAAAATGTGTTTTTGGTTGGTAAGACGAGCACCACATGTGCTGTATCTCCTGTGTTTGGTGTCAGGGTGAGATTTTTGGTTTTTCATGCATGCGATTGGCCAAAATGGTATTATGTGGAAATATATCAAACATCTACCAAAGTAACTATATGACCGCCTATTAAACCATGGTCTCTAAACTCTAGTGACATACTAAACCTATTCGTAACCTCATTAACCACCAGCATCCCTTAGTTGTAACTCCAGATTACATATAAAATAATGAATAAGATGGGGCTACTATGGTCTTGACTATAAGCTTAACTCGAACATTGCAGCACAGGACTACATTTGTAGTTTTATATGGATGCTCCTATTTAATGACAAAATGAACAGCACAGAGTAGCTATGTGAAGGAATCCGTTGTCAGGCTCAGCTTCAAAGTAAGAGGTAGCAGACCAGTAAAAGTGCCCATCTGTATAGTAGCTCTTATTGCGTGCACATTCTGTATCTGTCTCTCATAATCTAGTCCAGACAAATTAGCCTGAATCAAAATGAGCTGGGTAGGAGTGTCTCTAGCTGTTATCAGATTATCCGTTGGAATATGGAGAAGGGAGGAAACTGGGTGGGGTGGGGTGGGGGTGGGATGCAGTCTGAGCCTATGCTGTGCTTAACCCAAAAGGGATTTTGATCACGAAGGAAGGGTGGGGAGAAAAGGGCAACAGCTGGCCATTTTAAAAGAGTATTCCCTACTGTAACTTACAAAGCTCTAAGGGCAGGGAAAGCCTTTCGAGTAAAAATTAAAAGAGGGAAAGTGGTGCAGTAAATGATGAAGTGGAAAAAACAGATAAAGTGTGGTAAGGATGGAAGGGATCATTTTGGTAAGTTCTAATCAATATAAACATTCTATCTGTGCTTGGATGTGCACCAGACACTTCAATCTTCAAACCAAACCTGGTTTAGTTTGTTACTGGTGAGAGTTTTATGGTCTGCACCAAAAAGATAAAAATGACCAAGTAGTTTCATTTTTAACATGCAAACTAAAAATGAACCAGACTGTGGAAGATTATGAACAACTATATATAGGTCACCTCTGCCTGCAGAAAAGAATAAGTATTTCTATAACACAGAAAGATATGCATTTCATTCGGCAATATTTAAATCCTTTTTTTTTTATATATATAATATTTGATCTCAATGAACAATAGAAATGGAATCGAGTAAGGGCAGGTAGAAAGAAATTGTTATAGAACCTGATTTATTGGCTTTGGCATTTTATAAAATTACTCTAAATATACACCTGTTAGTGCAAGTGGAACAATAATACTAGAAGAATATTAGAACATATAAACTCTAGGCCAACAACAATAGTACTATTCTCTCTTTTCTCCACAAACAAATGCACTTGTTTGCCGTACAAAAAGAAAAACCCTAATAGAGAACAAATAAGAAGCATCCACAGAAGCGCACCCTGCCAAATTCCTGACCGATCCAAGAACACTCACATTCAATTATTTTGGAATGTTTGTAAAAGCAGTGCAACGTGAAACCAACAAAACCAAACGGAAAAAGACTAGGAAAGAAAGAAATCTGTTCCTGTTACAAACAAAGAGTAAAAACAGCCTAAACCAACAAATCTTAAGGTTTCTCCTTCTCCATACATCACTTCCTACTGAAATGTGCCATTTGGCATCACAGTGTGTGGGAGCTTGTGGTGAATGGATTGAGCGGGGTGGGGAGATCAGGGGAAAAATATGGCGCGAAAGCAGGTCAAGAGGGGTCAATTACATAAATAACAGCCCGCCTCCAAGTCATTAAGCAAAGCAGACCAGACACCAAAACATGCAAACAAAATTAAAAC
This sequence comes from Clarias magur, assembly GCA_013621035.1. Taxonomy (NCBI): domain Eukaryota; kingdom Metazoa; phylum Chordata; class Actinopteri; order Siluriformes; family Clariidae; genus Clarias; species Clarias magur. The sequence goes on along the minus strand of QNUK01000614.1, from coordinate 244,493 downwards.
AAAACAGCAAAAGCTGATTTTAAGCGAAGACAAAAAAGAAGACATTGATATTTGTTAATTAGAATTGAATTAATCTGTAGGTCTTAGTTTGTAATGCAGGATTTAAATATTTTTTTCAAATTCATTGTAAGACTAGGTCTCAACTCCCCCAGTTAGATATTTTACAGACGCAAAACAATGATATTTATATCCCCAGACATGAGCCAACGTTAGAATGGCTCGTTTCCGAATCAAAAAACCAGACATACCTTCTCCTGCTTAGGACCTGCCCCAAAACTCATCAGTTTGGCTGCTATCTCTGGAGACTGAATGAGAGAAAGGGCCAAGAGTTATACAACAATTTTGGTGACCTCACACTCAGAGCTCACGAACATCCAATTAGAGCTTTCTCATTGTGGAGACAACAGAGGGGGAGTGACATGAAACAAAATGTTTTCTCTTAATAAACATTACTCAAATGACACTTCAATTCCAGAACAAAAGATTACGACAAAAGATTAGAGAGGATGATTTTCATGCCCTGATCACAGTTAAGGTTGTCTGGGACACGTCTGATTATTATAAACTTGATTCTTGAATCTATTAAGCAGTAAAATGCAGAAGAACACATCAGGCTGCATTTACTCTAGACATGATCCTTTTGTAAAGCAATACTTCTCTTATGTTAGATGTGTTTCAGACATTCAGGACTACATGTTTGAGCTCACACAATTCAACACACTAAACCCAAGATTATTTCTGAATCCCTTATTACCCAGTCAGCAGTAGAATTATTTACAGATCAACTTCTGCCCTAAAATTATTATCTGGGACTGCAAGACTATAAGCTCCTGATGTATTTTCATCACAGTTACCTAGGTGCTTCAGTGAAGCCCATAACCTCTGAGATGGTGTGTGAATGTAACAAGACTACTTTTCACTTTCAAATCCAACTAATAATGAAACTGATTCAAATAAGGTTTAGCTTTTTGCTTACTACTCTAATTTCATAGCAAAACCATTGACCTTACATTGAACCATAGAAATGTTATTTTGTTATGCTCCATCCTTGTGGTTGGTTTACTTCATGGTTTTGTATTGCCAGTCCTGTGGCATCCTTGTGGACATTTCAAACAGCATCGCAGAACGTCTAGTGAATGCTTATATTATTGCCAGGTGACATTTGATGTAAAAAGACACACTGAAACCTTATCCTTTAATATTAATATGTTTTAATTAAAATCACTAAATTTATAGAAGCAAGCAAATAATTGTTTAATTAAATAAAATCTTATTTATATAGAGCTTTTAACAATGGCCATTGTCTCAAAGCAGCTTTGCAGAATCCAAAAAGAATGTAGAATAAGTTCGAAAAGTGTAAGGAAACTTGTATAAACTATAACGATCATTTTGTCCCTGAAGCTGGGGACGATGGTCGCGAGGAAACACTCCTCGGGATGACAAATGGAAGAAATCTTGAGACGAACCAGAGAACCTTCCTCATTTGGATGATGGCGGATATCAGGGACTGATTTGCAGTCATATGGGGTGTTAGAAAGCTGGAGGTACAGGATAACATGAAACGTGTTTAAGTTAACATGAAGTCCACTTTCGTTGTTCGTGACTCAACTGATTATTGGGAAGTTTAGCAGCAATACATCAAGAAGGCAGAAAGCATGACTTGTGGAGTTCCTGATAAAACCAAACTCACACCAAAGTAGAGATACAATCACAAAATCTGAAACACCGCACCAAAAGCGACCCTGTAAATATTTAAGGCATGGTATAATGATATAACCTACAAATGCTTGCTTTATACCTACTGTATACATATACCTATGTGATGTTAAAATAAATGACTGCTCAATAATTATATTTCTGTGCTTGTGACTAAAAGGATTTGGGTTCAAATTCTTCCCTTGGCCCATTACCTATCCAGCTTTATGTTTAGATTGTTTTATACCTCAGCTGTAAGTCGTTCTGAATAAACACATCTGCCATATGAATAAACCTGGGTGCATATAAATATATGATGCAATCTACAGTAATTAAAAACATCTGCTATTCATTTCCATCCTTCGCAAATCCTGAATAATCCACCTCTGGCAGAGTTTACACTCAGTCATTTTAAGGCACCAGAGTATGTGAGAACTGTTCGGTAATTATGTCCTGGTTTGGTTAAAACATAAATATTCATACTCCCGTCTCATATATAGCTGAGCTAATGGAAAATAGGCTAGGGTGTGTTGTGTGCCATGTATGATATACGACAGCTCGGATAAGTGAAAAGCCTAGATGTCAGGCCTCCTGAATTTACTTTAATTCTAGATCACTGGATCGTTTTAGTGAATCTGTAAATCATTTTACAATCCAAGTTATGTTAAATGGTTGGAATTCCAGAATAATAAGGTGTATACGCACCAGCAGGTTGGCCCCAGACTGGAAGAGGTTGTAGGGGTAGAGGATTCTTTCGTAGTGAGCACGCAAGTGTGAACCTATCGCCTTGCCAGGGGCAAAGCCCATTGTCATGGCTATCTTCGTCCATCTGCGCTCCTTACATACAGTATCAAAACCGCCCTCATCAGAAACAAGCTAAGCATTGACAGGAAAAAAAAAAGAGACAAGGATAGCGCATAAAAGGACTTGGACTGCTGATTTCTGGAGAAGAAGAATCATTTTTTTATCATCTTTTGGCTGTTGGTTTGGTCCCCTTACCTTGTTCAGGTGGTATAGATCTAATATCTTTCGCTCTACGTGTGGAATTTTTAGAGTGCATCCCTGAAGCTCCCAGAACTTAGCAATCTGGTCCAGAAAATTGAGTTTGACCCTCGTCTGTGCCTGGGAGACAGAAAACAGAGGGAGATTTGGGGGGGGGGGGGTTGCGGGGGCAGAACAGGACAAGGGCAAGATTTTAAAAGACAGAGAGAGAGAGAGAGACACTTTAGAAGAGAGAGATGTCAAAGTGAAAAAACATGAATCATCTAGAAAAAAAGCAGAATGATAATGATTAACTCATTTCTTTTTTTAGTGTGCTTTCTTTGACATGGAAAAGTGGGAAGGATTCGAAAAGACCCCAATTCTGCTGACTGAGGCTCTGTAGTTGAAAGTGAAATGCTTAATGACTCACTGTGATTCCTTGAAACATCTTTACTGAAAAGATCAAGCCCTACAAAACACACCCACCAGCCAACTCACACACCCATGCTCCCACAGACACACACACACACACACACACACACACACACACACACACACACACACACACACACACACACACACACACACACAGTACTACAAATGCTAGGCGTGAACTAACCTCCAATTCGTTGAGTCTCTGGATCCGAGGAGTGAAACGAAGATTGTCGACATCACATGCAAATGGAGGCTGCCAGTCCTGAGCACACACAAACAGAAACGCAAGTGAATTTAACTAAACAAACACAAGTCAAATGTAGCAACCGTTGTCCTAAGCCAAAGCTTTTTGACATCAAAACCACCATATGCTATTTTAGTGCAAAACACTGCAAAGATGTCACAGTCTTCGAACACAGATGTGCCAAAAACAGCCATAATTAACCCAGGAACTGGATCCAAGAGCTATTTTCCCCCACTGTAGATCCATTGCGATGCTTATATTTACATATTAACTAAGGCAACACTAACTCTATGTGATTCTGTTGCAAAAGCATAATAAAAATGGTGCTACGCAGGGATTATCACTTCAGTCTGATAGGCCCATCAGCAATATTTCATATTTTAACAAGAACTGCGTTTCATTCTATCATCCGCCATTCTAAAGGATCACAGCAGGCCCTCCACATGCCTAAAGGACAGAAACCAAAAAGGAAAAGACATGCTTCAAGTTTACCGTTGCAAAAGGTGTCCAGAGGAATATTTTGTTTTGTTTTCTTGTACCAAAAAAGAAGGTGGGCCATTTGATTAGAAAACAGCACTTATCCATTATGTATATGGATATAAATAACTATAATTACAAAAGTATTACTAAATATATTATAAATTGCAGGGCCTTAATGCAAAACCAGTAGTCTGATGTTCAAAAATTGTTAAAGTGTACACACAATTAGATCCTAGTATTCATGTATTAGACAATTTTCAGCCTGTTTACAAGGTTAATAGCAGTTACACGTGTTTCACCAAGGAGGATTGCTACTTTAGGCTTTCAAACACGCCTCTCAATGTTAAGCATGGATTAGCCAATGCCATGGCTGCAGCTAATGCACTGTATACTTTATTACACCTAGCTCATCTACAGTCACAATTTCTCTCTCTCTCTCTTTTTTTTTGGTTGTTTTTTTTTTTCCCCTAAGATTTGGAAATGAGGTCCATTCTGCACAGCATCTCTTCAGGTTCTTTCTCTCATACGGTCTTAACGCGGCATAAAGGCCCAACATTCCTGCATTAGCCTGCATTTGAAAAGACACATTGATATGCAGCATGTGGGGAGGGTTCACTTGTGAGCACACCAAACAAATGTTCCTTTAGGTTTGGGGACTGCTATAAATGACAGCAAGAGATGAATCTAATAAAGAAATGATGTTAACTGTAATTGACTAACGTGATGGGCACAAAAAAACAAAAAAAGAACTCATGTTCTTCATAGTGAGAACTGAAATGCAGCTATGAGGAAACACCCAGGGAGATTGATTCTTGTTATTCGAACAACGCTCCAAAAATAAAAACTGGAATAACTGGAAAAGCACCACATGGTCTCTTTTCATTTCATCAATTGCTGAGTGACAACATTTTCTTCCTATAAAATCTTTCTGTTGATTACTGGCCACACCTAGAGACATATAATTTTGCTATAAATAAACAAAAGGCATATTAAATATACAAGTGTCCAGGAAAATGGAGATAGATAAAGTGTGCTACTAGAATCATATATATTCGGATCCTGGGAAACATGAAAATAAACACAGCATGAAATACTAGTAGAGATGAATGATTCAGTTCCGTTTTAGCGACTGAACAAGAGCAAGTAACACCTTTTGTTTGTGTGTTGTCCTACAGGCTACATTTCTTACCAGCTAAAACCAAGTCCTTTGAGACACAACATACAATTCTACATTTCCGCTTTTGTAACCACGTAGGTGAGCGATCTACTAAGCCACTTCCTCTGCCAAAGTATAAACTAGATCATCAGCACAGAAAAAAAAAAGGGGGGGGGGGGAATCATACAATGCTGAGTGTCAGCTTTACACGCCTAGAGTTACTGGTCTAAATGAAAGCACACGGTAGCCTTATCTCCTCGCTTGCGATTTCGTTATGGCTAGCACAACATAAAGCCATACAGAGTCTTTTCATCAAATAGATTCTTCTAAAGGAGTATAGAAGACGTATTCCACCGTGCATTTTCCCCCACCTTGTACCAACTACATCCCCGTTGTGGCCTTGTTTTGTTTCCAAAGAACAAGCCACACAGCAACACCAGCCATCGTAACACTCTTATAGGGACAAATATAGACCAAAAACACACACACACGACATCCAGAAGATGTAAACAACATAAAATTAACAATTTTAATGCCAATTTTCAGCATGTCTGTTGTGTTTGACTTCGAAACAAGTACAATGGAATCGAATCGATTTACAAAAGGGAAAATATCAATATGTAAATAATCACTGGTACATCACAACCATTTTTTTCATAAATTATCATCATCATTATTATTATTATTATGTGGGTATGAAAAATGTCCTTTTGTCCTACAGTCATTACGTTCATTGCCTACGTGATATTATAAAAAAAATATGGTAGTATAATTTTCAATAGTGATTCATATGGGTGTTGTCACACACACACACATACAGTACCAGTACGTATAGATGGTTAACACTGGTTATTACATCATTTTGGATAGGGAGTTACATATATATTAAAAACATTCCAGTAGCATGATTTAGAGGATTTAATACAAAAAATTAAGACTAAAATAAGAACAATTGTTATAACGTGAATGCAAAGTATCTGTCTTTTATAGGAAAATGAAGGAGGAGAGAAACAATGAATATGTCTTTTCATAGAATCAACAGCAAACTTGAGAAAACAAAGAGTAAGTAAGGTATGGAGGGAGAGAGAGAGAGAGAGAGAGAGAGAGAAAATACACACTAAAATAACCTTCATTTTATTCGTATTTGGTTCACAACAGTTGTGGTACAGACCCACAAAATGGCCAGATGGTAGTACACTCACTCAAACACACACACACACACCACAAAGGCAACATGGAGGACGGCTGAAGTGAACACGGCAACCATAAATTCACCTAGAAAAAAAAACAAAATAGCACACTATGGCTTCGTGTCGTTGAACTGTGTCACTATGGCGAAGACGTGTAAATCAAACGTTTGTATATACAAGATGCCCGCCATTTTGTGTTATGTGTTACGTGTGTCTGCGCGTGTAAGTTATAATATAAACCGTATAGCATCGAGCGGTGGACTTTCTCAGTGGAAAGGCTGAATGAGGGAGAAGAAAAAAAAAAAACTCACGTCTACGACCCTGGTGTATTGTTGTATAATTGGGAATTTGTGTATTAATGGAGTCAGTTGGTAATAATAATGCGCCGTTTGCGTTTAGGAAGGGTTTCACATCCGATGTGTGCCTTAAATTCGCCCACACACACTATCTATCAAGCGTGATTAATAAAAATTGTCACATTTCGTCGTCTCGCGTTTTCACTTTTCCTGTGGCGTGAGACACGTCACGTAGCTCCCATATTGTGTAATCCGATCTACCGAGTATTATTTTATACACTCACTCACCCTCCCTCACACACACGTCTTAAAACCAATAACTGGAATGTATGTGGAATTCGTGCAAAAAGCATGAAATACTGGCAAAAAGAAAAGTGTTTGGGAAGTCGTCGCATACTGTGGGTCGTACACTATTTCTCTACAAAGTCAAAGTTCTCTCATATATATATATATATATATATATATATATATATATATATATATATATATAAAATCAACCATCACCAATACATGCGTAACCTGGTTGGGTTGCTCGCTGCCATTTTACATTGCAACAAATTCTACTATTGTGTATTTAAACGAACCAAACAAAATTTATAATTGGCGCTAAACGCCAACAAAATACCAGTCTCTTGATGCTTTATTCATCTTTAGCCGTGTTTAATCGTGTGCTCGGCGTCTAAATAATTGACAAAAGTATCATCCTTGAGGCCAAATTCAATGTCACAGTGATGCGGTAATGCAGCTCGCCATGTGGCCCCTTTCAATAAGGGAGTGTGTGTGTGTTCATTTATATGTAAACAGATTAAACAATAAGTTAGCAACTGGGGAAAAGCGAAACGAAAGTGTCACTTTTAATCAAAACAGTGCAACAAAGTTCTTTATTTATAATACACCGGGTATCCTAGGGATGAAATTATTGTAATAAAAAAAAATAATAAAAAAAGAAGAACTAAATCTACAGAAGGTTTGCATCTTCAACTCTCAGGGTAATTCCCCTTCCTGTGCCTCAAACTGAGCACTAGCAATCAAAATTTAAACGACCAAGAAAAGATCTCTGAAAATTCTAGGACATTTGGGCAACTTTGTAATTTATCGGTTATCTACATGAATTCTTTCCCCCGGTGGCTCCTGCACTACTACAGCCGTTCGTTCCATCCCTGCTTATCTCAGTCCCATTCCAGATCCAAACAATATAACGTAACAAACATTACCTTCACCTGACGCCTCACAGGTAGATTACCTTGAGACAAATAACATCACCGACACTCAAATATGTCGGAAAAATCGCTGTGCCTAAATGTTTAATTAGATTGGCTGAGGTTACCTTTATGAAGACAGCTAGCATAGCCAGGGTAGTTATCTCCTCTAAGCCCTAACTAGCAGGCAAACAATCTAACTAGCCAGTCACATCATCTTACTTTCATCCTAGCTAATCTCGCATGCAACATAACTACTTTTGACTACTTCACTACAGAAATAATTTCATTTTATGCACCGGTTTGGTTAGTGATTTAGTCGTGCTGAATTAAATCGGAACTAGCCAAGACAACCGGATCCGTACAGATCAAGCACACAAAGCAATACAGCTGGTTTAGCTAGTGCTGTCACTGCGCCGCCATGTTGAAAAATTTCCCTTTAAATTGAGCACCCGAGCTTGCTAACTGCTACCGGAGCCGAGAATTAAATACCGAAACCGCGGTTACGGAGCAGCTCGGTGCATCAAACTCTGGACACTCACCGGCGGAGGTCGGATTTTACAGATGCCCGTCTTCTCCGCGATCGGACGAATCTTATTGATAAACGCGAACGGATCGGCGAATTCCTCCCAGCTGGGCTCGAAGACCGGGCACTCCGGAGGCGGCTTAAACTCGTCCGGCCGAGGTTGGCTCATGGTCCAGATTCAGAGGAACACGGCTCGCTCGGTCGGGACAGAGAGTTGTTAGGATCGGACACTGCGATCGATGTCGCTCTGATACTCCCGTGCCTGATTCCTCCTTACACTCCGAACAATCAGTATCAACACAGGATGGCTGGCTCAGTCAAACACACACTGAGAAGATTGCTCTTAGGCACTTACCACATCCGCCTAAAAAACTAGATACCCAGCTCTCCTAAAAGTCACACAAATGAGCCACTAACCTTCAACAAAGTACGGTATTTTCACCGGAAATGTTATGCATATGCAATTTAACCCATTTTTGATGGGTTAAATTGTAACCAGCGAGCTACATGCTTTTAAGGTTTAAAACCTATTACATACTCAGTGCATTGTTTTACCCATAAGATTCCATCCAACATATTCAATCATCATTATGTCACCTCAGTTTGAACTTTCAAATATATATATATATGTATGTATGTATGTATGTGTGCGCGCGCGCGCACGCTCTATGTGTACTTGGTGCAGTTTAGGCTGTCATTAGATCGATGGATAGATAGATGCATTCGAATCAATGTGTGATTGATATTTATAGTAAGTGATGTGGATTTATCTCGTAAGAGTCACAAAATGACCTAATTCTTTTAACAGTGACGCAATCGCAGCCTGGGGTGTTTTATTCATTAATCCGAGCCAATCACATCCACACACCATAATAGTGTTTACTCGCGCGGATGAATACCTCCAGGTGACAGTTCACGGTGACCGGGACTAGTTCTTTAAATAGACCCACCGAAGCATCTGATTGGACGCTGCGCTTACTATGAGGCTGATGTAGTGGACTGGGCGGGTCCTGGAGTCCAACAGTGAGAAAGAAAAGAGCAGACTGAAGTTTTAAAGAAACCGGCTAACGTTCGCGGGAAATAAATAATAATAAAAAACTTGCAAAGAATAAAATAAAATTAAGTGCGTGTGTATAGGCTGTGCTATGATAACCTGTTACCTTCTCTTACACAAACTAAAACAAATACAGAAACCTTGATGATCTTGCAGGATATGAATAACCGTCAATGGCCTTCTCACCCCGCAAAGCCGGAAGTGGCAATAGCGAAACTCAGACCTGTTCAAGATGGAATTATTTTTGTGAAGATATTACACTCTTGAACTACTTCAAGGGTGTAATACTTTGCAGACGACTTAGTTTGAAGTATCTGCATGCTAAAAACGAGTTTTGAATTCCAAAAGCAAGACAAAATTTCCCCCCCTTCCCCTCATGTCATGACATTTACCACTACATACACACTACATGCCACATCACAGCTCCAGGGTCTCCTCCTCGATCCTTTGTTCCTTGTGCTATTCTCATGTCCACATGAGTTTCCTCTGGAGTCTTTAATGTCCTACCACATCTCAAAACCTTCATCTTAATGCTGTGCACAGTAGTTTTCTCAACTGTGGGTTCCTTCCCCATTTACATTGTAACATGACATTAACTTAACATGACTTAATGATTTATGCTACATATACGAGTATTCCAGCAGCACAGTGGCTTAGTGGTTAGCACTGTCGCCTTGCACCTCCAGAGTTCGATTCCCGCCTCAGGTGCATGGAGTTTGCATGTTCTCTCCGTGCTTGGTGGGTTTCCTCCCACAGTCGAAATATATATGCAGGATAGACTAATTGGTGTTCCAATTACCCGTAGTCTGTGAATGACTGTGTGTATGTTTACCCCTTCTCATGCCCTAAGTCTCCTGGGATAGGCTCCAGGCCCTCCATATTCAGCATAACGTGGTACAGACGATGAGTAAGTATACAAGCATTTCCGTTAGATAAATCAACGGACATCTTTGCTTGGTAAATTTAAAACATTGTAAAGTTTGCTGTTTAAGGAGAAATATATACATCTCTCATCACAGTGAATTGGTAGCTTCTTGCTAACAAAAGATGTGGTAAAAAATGGCAGCATTCCCATCTGCAAATTACCACAAACAAGGCAAGTCAAATGTAGCATAAATTGGCCATAGTTATAAATATATAAACAATGTGTAGGTACAACACCTGAGTCTATTGAAAAATAAAATCAGCATATTAGGTGAGGCTTCTACTTCATTGGTATAAAAAAAAAACCTGTAGACACATGGGCACTTTGCAGATAAGCTTTGACATCCTTGGTATAGAAGATGTATGAATGAACAACTGATCTTTTTCCTGGGAAGAATTTGTCAGCTTCCCTTTATGTGGAAAGACATCATATGACCTCTGCCAACCAGATGTTATTTGGTTCGTGGATCATTCTCAGTCAGCAAAATGTCACTGATACTGCAGTGGCATGGGTGTGGACCGGGACCAAGTGTTTACACTGATGTGGATGATATGCCTAACCTAATTTGGCCTGAACTCAGATAGGGTTCATTCTTCTTAAGGGACTCGTGGAAGAAAATTTTCTTCATACCATTATACTTGGTTGCTATAAACCTGTACTTTTTGTTCACACCAAGCCAGATGCTTTTATGGCCAAGTGTTTAAAAACACATTTCCATCAACATGGTACAAAATAAAGCTGATTGGTCCAATCAGGCAAGTTTCCATCGCTCACCCTACCAGTCATGATGCTCCTGTGCCCACAGGAAAGCCATTTCCAGGCTTATAGGACTTTTGGCAAATGATCAGTTGTACCCCATGTTTATAGGACTTATTCTTCATCTTCAGAATCACACATTAGCAGCATTTTCCAATACCTAACATCTTTGATAGTAAAATAATTTTTTTTAAAAGTAAACAGTCCTAGTGGTACACAGTCTTGGAACATTTCTGCAAATTAAACATGGCCACAGAATCCTGCGGAATTGAGAATATACTGTAGTCTGGGCTGTAATAGTTTTATTTGCCAGACCACCGAGTGAGCTAATCTAGAACCACTTTCACTTTACTCCAATTGTTGAATCTAACTATCTAAAATTCTAATGCAAGTGCCATTACCTAGCAAACAATGAGCTATACAAGGGAACTTCTGAGATCTACACATCGGTATTTGTTCACAAAATAGCCAATCACCATCATTTTTCCTGAATTAAGATCGCTAAATTTTATGTCACCCCAATGTTTCCATGACTGAATTTATTCAAGCTACTTACTTGCCACAATGTAGAGATGGACCATTTCATGATGCAAGAACACATTCGTAACTACATACTTGCTGCACTTCTTACCTGCTGGGCTGTATTTACATGGCCCCTGCTCAGTTGGATACCAAACAACCATAAAAGTGCTATGCTGTTCAAAATTGCGATGAATGCTAAACTAAAAACTAGGCTTGGCTTTTTTTAATGGAGCATGGAACCTTCCAGATTTTATAAATAAGACACAAGTCAGTTAAAGGGAATTTATTCAGAAACATTGCACAGTTACTGGAAACATACCCATGTAGACAGGTAGCAGTGTTGAGAGAAACATGCCAAATAAAACCAAACCAACTTTGGTAATTCAGCAACTACTTGAACTCAGAAAAGTAAATGGAATGAAGGACACTGACAGAATAGAACATACACAAAAAAAGAAGACTTTTGCGCCTTTTCCTTTGGGGCAATCTGTGGCAGCCTGGCAGTGGGAGGTAAAAGTGCTTCTACCACTAGCCCCCTGAAGATTAATACTCTTCTCCTTCCTCTTCATCTTCAACAGATTCTGTGCCGACCTCTTCATAATCTTTCTCGAGAGCTGCAAGATCCTCTCTGGCCTCAGAGAACTCGCCCTCCTCCATGCCCTCACCCACATACCAATGCACGAACGCACGCTTGGCATACATCAGGTCAAACTTATGGTCCAGACGTGCCCAGGCCTCTGCAATGGCTGTGGTGTTGCTCAGCATGCACACAGCTCTCTGCACCTTGGCCAGATCTCCTCCAGGAACCACGGTAGGTGGCTGGTAGTTGATGCCAACCTGGAGGACAGTCACATTTAAACAGGAGATCAATAAAAATTGTAAGACCAAAATGTTTTCCCATCAACCCCTGTTGAAAGACTTAAAAATGAGAATTAACCGACAACTTTCTCACCTTGAATCCAGTTGGGCACCAGTCCACAAACTGGATGGAACGTTTGGTCTTGATGTTGGCAATGGCAGCATTCACATCTTTAGGCACCACATCACCACGGTACAGCATACAGCAGGCCATGTACTTGCCATGGCGTGGGTCACACTTCACCATTTGATTGGATGGCTCAAAGCAGGCACTTGTGATCTCAGCAACAGACAGCTGCTCGTGGTAGGCCTTCTCAGCCGAGATGATTGGGGAATAGGTGACCAAGGGGAAGTGGATTCTGGGATATGGCACCAGGTTGGTCTGGAACTCAGTCAGGTCGACATTGAGAGCACCATCAAAGCGCAGAGACGCTGTAATGGAGGAGACAATCTGGCCAATGAGCCGGTTCAGGTTGGTGTATGTGGGCCTTTCGATGTCCAGGTTGCGACGGCAGATGTCATAGATTGCCTCGTTGTCCACCATGAAGGCGCAGTCTGAGTGCTCCAGTGTGGTGTGTGTGGTCAGGATTGAATTGTATGGCTCCACAACAGCAGTAGAGACCTGAGGTGCTGGATAGATGGCAAACTCCAGCTTGGACTTCTTGCCATAATCAACGGACAGGCGCTCCATCAGCAGGGATGTGAAACCTGAACCAGTGCCTCCACCAAAACTGTGGAAGATCAGGAATCCTTGGAGCCCAGTACACTGGTCAGTCTATGGAGAGAAAAACACATGTATTAATATAATTTATGAGTGAAACAGAGCATCAATCCTCAAAAGCATTTTCCTCTGGACTTACCAATTTACGGACACGCTCCAGAACCATATCAATGATTTCCTTGCCAACAGTGTAGTGGCCACGGGCATAGTTATTAGCCGCATCTTCCTTCCCAGAGATGAGCTGCTCTGGGTGGAAGAGCTGCCTGTAGGCGCCGCTCCTCACCTCATCTGTAACAAGAGTTTGCAGCAGGTTTAGTCACGAGCCACTCACACTCAGGGGATTATTTACAAATGTAAAAAAAAAAAAAAAAAGGTAATTTTGTAGTACAATAGGGTACTACAAAAAAAAAAAAAAAAAAGATTAATTGCATTTACTCAACCACACTTTTGTACTTCCACTAGTTTTATACAGGGTCTAATAAGTCTTCTGTGCCACTTCTCAAGCCAACTCACCAATGACTGCAGGCTCCAGATCCACAAACACGGCTCGTGGCACATGCTTTCCAGAGCCAGTCTCGCTGAAGAAAGTGTTAAAGGAGTCGTCCCCGCCACCAATGGTCTTATCGCTTGGCATATTGCCATCAGGCTGGATACCATGCTCTAAGCAGTACAATTCCCAGCATGCATTGCCAATCTGCACACCAGCCTGGCCCACGTGGATGGAGATGCACTCACGCTGCACATACACACAATGCAAGAGAGGAAAGACAGTTAAAATGGTTGCTTACCCACAACAGTGGGCTCCAGGTCCACAAATATGGCCCTGGGTACATGGTGGCCTGAACTGCCTGTATTGAAGAAGGTGTTGAAGGGATCATGACGGGAATGGGGCTGGGATGTGGATTCCTGGAGCACACCATCAGGTCCCACACCATGCTCCAGACAGAAGAGTTCCCAGCATGCGTTACCTATCTGAATGCCAGCTTGGCCCACATGGATCGAGATGCACTCTCGCTGTAGGCCAATAACAGCAGCAATCAAACTATGCCGAAATTCAAACCTCCTCACCTAATTTCCACTTACATTGCCTAAGGATATTCCTTTACCTCCTCCTAACCCAACCCTCTTTTATTGAGGGGAAAAAAAAAAAAAAAAAACACACCACATTCATGAGAAGTGATCTAGACAGTTACACAAACTAAATGCAAATGTGTGTAACCTAATGACACAGCAAGACTGGATTTCTAAAATCTAAAAAAATTTTCTGGCTTCAAGAAGGTAAGCTGGGAAAACACAGTGCCCCCTTCTCTACTGTACATTTTAAAACCAGGGTGCTAAAATCCTGCCTAAAGGCATACATTTGGGAAGGAAAAGAAAAAAAGGGGGTCAAAGTCCAGAACAGGGAGTGCCAATTGAACATGACCTGAGAGATATTAGCCCACAATATTTTAATAAATTTCTTACAGCCCAAACTTCAAACATTAAAGCTGGCCTGAACTGTGAAACCTATATTGTCTATATTCAACATTTTCTAATGGCATAATTTGCCACAGTTGTACACACATGCCTGTTGACTTGCTGCAAGTTTTTGCACGTTATCACAGGGCAGACTGTTCTTATCTTCACTAAGAATGTGGAGAGCCTAAAGTAATGAAAGAATACGTGCGAAAGGAATCGGATCTCAAATTTATATTTATATTTTAAAAAGGAGGAGGAGGAGGGAGCACGTGGCGCACACATTAAAGTCTTACTTCCTGCTTTTCTTAATGGTGAAACAGTATTAGAGAAAAAGTGGCATCAAACTATTTGAATGAGATTGTACACAAACCATGAGACATCAAAATGAGATTAAAATTAAATTATACAGACACTATGATGGATCTCATTTCATACACGTGCACATACAGTGTGCCGTTTTAAACTAGCTGAAAAGTTGCATACGCTTGGGGCAAAGTCTCAATGTCGTCTCACATGGAGCTTCATGAACAAGGAAACGGCTCTGACGTTCTGTTCAAAATGGGCGACAGGAAGAGCGTAGGAAACAAAAAGGGGCACACCCCAACACTCAATAACCAGGTAAAGTTCAACTTTGAACAAGTTTAGCTACAACTTCTAAACTTTCTTCAAGGGTTTCTTCCTCCCATCCCCCATCGCCTTACTAAGGGGCCTCGGACATTCCGCCAATTCCTCTACCTCCGAGTTACACAACTCCAAAGGAAGTATTAAATAAATGAAAAATAAAAATCTCAAACGTGAACGTAACCTCATCGTCTATGTATTCGAATTAGCTCCTATAAACGACATATAAAAGCTATATTAAATAAAAAATATTAATGCCCATACAATGAAAAAAGTCACACACAATCCTGACGATATAACGATGCGTACGGTAAAATATCTCACGGAAATTTAGGCCTCGCGCACGTAAAAGCCAGTCAAACACTTTTGGCGCCTTTTCTATCTCACACAAACGGTTAACAAGAAATCATCATTAGAAAGAAAAACTCACCATTTTTGGTTAGGTCGTGAATAGAATCTTTCGAAAATGTAAAACAAAACGATAAATTTCAACGCAAAACGCGCGTTTTAAAAAAAATGATTACGAAAGCGTTGTGGCTCCGTTGACTGCAGACGCGTTACGGGTCTCCGCCAACACAGCAGTGTGAAGAGCGGTGCGCGCGTGCAGCCTTTTATGCCTTGCGCACGGAGGGGCACCTTCTGCGCAGGCGCGTTATCAGAGACCCGCAGCAAGCGCCAGCATGTCTGACCTGCTATTGGCGTAGAAATATTACTCTTTTAAACGGGAAATGTACACTGCTTCGCAAGCCTTTTAGAAAACAGGGTATAAAACACATTAGGACAAATGATTACACACGATTTAGAAACATTTTAAAGTGTATATTATCGCTTTTTAATGAACATTTCGGCACTTTCTGGGGGAAAGGGGCGGTTCAGCCTGGAATTCAAATTTCCTCAGAACTCAGACAAGTGTTTATTTTTCTGCGACTTTTCTTTTCAAACGAGCCTATCAGAAGCACTGCTCACACCGAGTACTGCTAAGGGGGGGGGGGGGGGGAGTTGTATTTTATGGCCAAAGGAAGCACGAAACTGTGTAGGTTGTTTGGGCATGACGTAGAACGACAGTTTTTTATGCCTGTGTGCACAAAGAGAGGCCCAGGGAGACATACAGTATAGAATGCCATGGTTAGAATGGAAGATTTTGAGCCTTTGCCCAGACCCCCAACCTACACCCCACTGGACACCTTTTGGATGAAAATTGCGACTTTATCATGAGCAAAAAATGTTTGTGACAATAGTACATTGAAAATAAAGAGCAGATCCAAATGTAAACACTGGAACATGTGCCGTCACATTGTTTGAACAAGTATGCAAATGGTAGTAAAATAAATAGTAGCTGTGCCCAATTGAGCACTGAACAGTTCTCTATAGATGCGAGAGTGTAGGACAAAATAGCATTTAAAATGTAAGGGGGAAAATCGATTACAGTATAGCAATATGTGTATTATGTAAAAAAAAAAAAAAAAAGCTGAGACATTTCACAGGACTTGCAATGACTGGACCATACTTTATCCAGGATCCTCATGCCCTGCAGGTAGAAAGGCAAAACTGTTAGTGCGCCCACCCCCTTTACTGAGAAGCAACCCCATACATGAATGATCCCAGGATGCTTATTGTTGGCATAACACAGGACTGATGGTAGTCCTTGTCCTGGTGGTAGTCCTGTCCTGGTAGATGAACAATGTCTGCCCCAGAACTTTGCCATAAGGCAAAAGTGATAACCACGTGGTTCAGTGAACAAAACATAGAAATTGTGGGTCCATGGCCAGGAAAATCCCCAGGCATTAATCCCATTTAGAATTTGAGTTCAATCCTCAAGATGTGGGTGGACAAACACAAACCCAAAAATTCTGATTATGCAATCAGGATGTTGCCCAAAAGTTAACTGACAGCATGCCAGGGTGAATTGCAGATGTCTTGAAAAAGAAGGATCAACACTGCAAATATTGACTTTTCGCATAACCATAATGTAATTGCCAATAAAAGCCTTTGCCACTTATGAAATGCTTGTAATTACACTTCAGTACATCATAGTAACTGACAAAAAGATAAAAAACAATAAACCAGCAGATTTTGTGAAAATTCATATTTGTCTCATTGTGGCCTTGGCTGTATTGCAAACAATGGTGAACAAGATGTCCAAACCAATGTTTGTGGCAATTTCTAATACACACATATATATAAAATAATATATATATATATTATATATAAATATATAAATCACAATAGAGGTCACCATAATCAATCTGATCATGGCTCTCAAGCAATTCCATGAGGACTTTAAGACCAAAGTGATGTACGGGCATTTTATTATACTCGATGGCAAACTGTTGACCTAACAATCATGTCAGTCCTGGCACCATACATATTGCAAAACATTCCACAACAGCAAATGTCATTGGCTACTCATAAAAATGAGCATATATGTGCATAATAATACAAATAATTAACAGATATTTAAGACCTGTGTTTAACAAACATGTAAGTAAATCCATACATTCATTCAGATTCACATTTAAAAGTTCTTTAACTGGAAAAAACAACAGTCCATACGTGATGATGCTCACTGTATGGCAATCCCAGTTATTTAAAGGTACACCACACCAAGTAACCCAATGGCCCGCTATATATATTTCAACTGACTGCTAGCATCTAAGCTGGCGACAAAGTTGGTAATAACATAACTGTGGGAAACGCTGGAAAGCTCAAATAAAAATAGTTAAAAATAAAAAATAAAAATAAAAATTGTTCAGCACTAGTAGTGATCATGTTCTCGTAACATTTATTCATTTACTGTACCTTCAAATGTGAGGCAATGAGTAGGGTTCCTACTTCTCTCAGTACACCCCCTGGGAGGCCAAAAAAAGTACAGTGAAGACATATTGGTGCAAACATGGCGACCTTGTACATTGTTCAATTCCAGTCATAAGCAATAAGAATGTCCTCCTTTAGAATCCTAACATGTCCGTATCTTCAATCTTACCTTGTATTCCTAACATAGCAGAGCCAGCAGGCCTGTGGTGTGATGTGTTGAAATATTTGCCCACAAGGGCAATAAGGGATAAAAAGCAGCAACCACTGAAGCACACATTATAGTGTTCTTCCGTATCTTTAGTCTTTAACACATCAGTAGTTTAAAATATTGCACTTTGCAGACTTCATCCACCTGAAACTCACAAATAACCTCAGACAGCACAGGACCACAGAGTAATGGATGCAGAGTGCAGACAAACCGGCAGACAACACAGTGTGCCCATCACAAACATGGCAACACAACTAGGGTCTGAAGTTAGGGTCTAAAAATTACGGCACAATAATCAAAACGCAGTTCATGTCATCCGTGTTTCCCAGTCGTTCCTGCTTGCTCTTCCATGCTAATACATGTGGCACATATTCATGGCATCATAGTAGACCAGTCACAGGTATTAGCTGCCAATCAGTGCTCCAGAAAAACAATCCCAATGAGTCTTTGCCTTTTTAGTGTCCGGCAGCCATGTCTTTATTTCTCTCTGAGCACACAAACTCCTGCATCACAGCGTTGTGTTGCCATGGACGTCACTACCTCCCAGCTGTCCAGTACAGGGTCATAACACTCGATGCTGCTGAGAAGGGAGTTGCCATCATATCTGTCAGTGGGGAAGATGAAAGATGCATGATGTTTAGTTTGACTCCATTTGTACTATAAGTAAGTAACAGTGTGAAAGCCTTGGACCCGTATGGCACATGTTCCATATAATCTGTGTGAAATAAAAACCTATGAAGTTAAGTAACATAAAAAGTGCTGTGCTTGGGCATGTTGGGCAAAGAATCAAACTAATCATAGATCTCACCCTGCAATGGCGTACAGTCGCCCCCGAAGCACGGTTGCTCCAACATAGCAGCGTGGAGTGGTCATGGGTGCCACTGTAGTCCAATAGTCTGTCCGGATATTATACACCTCTACCGATGACAGATGAGCTGTACCATCAAACCCCCCAACTACGTAAATGTGGTCATTTAGCAGAGCCACCCCTGCACCTAGAAATACAAAACACAAGCAATACAAAGATTAAGAAAGTAAGAAAGTGTCCTATAATGTAGTAAACAAAATATCATTCAGACCTGAACGTTTGTTGGCCATGGGAGTGACGCTGGTCCAGTGACCAGTGTGTGGGTCATATCGTTCCACTGAATTAAGGATGTTCAAACCATCATAACCACCTGTTATGACATAACATTAATAAGAGTATACTATTTTTGTACTTCGTGTGCACAAGAATCAAAGTTTAATCTTCAAGCACAACAATAAGCAACTTGTTTTATATTCTTATGGTTTAGGATGTATGTAAGATTGATCTTGACCACTGTGAGCATGCCACATACCCAAGCAGTATATGAGTCCACTGGCCACTACAAGCCCAGCTCCTTCTCTGGCAGTCTGCATATCCCCCAACATGCTCCACTGATCAATGTTCGGGTCGTATCTTTCCATGCTTGTGTGCCGCCGACTGCCGTCAAAACCACCGGCCACATATATCATATCTGAAAAAGAAAACATCAACTCAGAAGAGTCAGTTTATATCCTATAAATTATGAGCAAATATACATAGTATCGGTTTATGATACTATTATAACTATTTATTTGATTGTTAATTTTATCATCTGGTTTGTCTCATGATACACAATGAAGAAATGCTTTGTGTAATCCCTAGGCTTAGAACATTCCATGTGGCAATGAGAAGCTTACAAAATGTGTTTTGTAGGCAGATCTAACAGCTAAACTTGCACTGAATTGGAATTCTTTGAGTTTTACACTATCGTTTGACTTCACAAAACATATATTTTTAAATAGTTCCTAAGACAAAATAAAAAGTTTCTGCACCTCCTAGCGTAGTTGCTCCTGCAAGGCCTCTTCGAACATTCATTGTGGCGACTGTGTACCAAACACCATCTTCATCAGCTGTATAGTCCAAACACTCAACTGAACTGAGGCGTGAGCGACCATCATACCCTCCGATCACATAGACGCGGTCATTGAGGGCAACAGTGGCAACATAGCGGCGTTTTCGTGCGATGTTCTGGAATGTGAAACATTTTTGAAGGTTATGATTGTAAAATTTTTAGAACAAGATATTTTGACTTCTATTCACAAACAGTAGAGGGTTCTGCTAGGATTTATGGATTGATCACTTGGACATTCTACACAGCACAACAAGCAAGATAAACATCTACAGTAAGAATATCTTTTGCTATCCTTAATGGGAACTCCAAAGGCTGTGGTCTGACCTTATAAATGTCTATTATCAACATAGCACCATAAACCTTTTCAGATTTCACTGTGGCTGTGTTCCTGAGATAACAAATCAGCTGTTGTCAGAGAGAAACTCCTGATTCATATGTCACTTTTTACCATTTATGAAAAGCAACAATATACTTCTTCACCGCTGCAAGTGCAGCAGCAGTCCCATCATTTAAATGTTTATTCTGCTCTAAACTTTCCATCATGTTAAAAATGTATTGCTTTCTCTGCCAGACAAACTTTTTCTTTTTTGGGTTCCCTCCCCCAGACCTTGAACCTCCAGAAACTCAGGATATGCAGCACACGGTGCAATGAAAAGATAATAGTGGATCGTATGACCGCAGCTCCGCCCCCCCTGGCATAAACTTCCCATATGAGAAACCTTGTGTGGAATGTTTGAAACCTAGCCTATAGTCTCATGATACTAATATGGCTTTGACTTCACATTTAAATCTCCTTATATACTTACTTCTTATAAGCTTATTCCTTATTAAAATTATGCTTAGACCACTACATAAAACAATTCCTCAAACAAAATGGGCTCCATTTGTGACTTACAAATTCAATAATAATTATCTCACAATTAATGCAAACATTAAAAAAAATACTTTACTCACAGGTAGAAAACTCCATTCCTGTGTTTTGGGATCATACTTCTCCACAACATCAATGGGTGACTGCTGACTGCCAAACCCACCAATCACAAGCAGCACTTCTTTGGCACCTGAAACAAATTCATTTAAAAATAGTTTCAGGAAAGCTGTTTGGGTCTGTAA
Organism: Clarias magur; assembly: GCA_013621035.1. Taxonomy (NCBI): domain Eukaryota; kingdom Metazoa; phylum Chordata; class Actinopteri; order Siluriformes; family Clariidae; genus Clarias; species Clarias magur. The sequence goes on along the minus strand of QNUK01000614.1, from coordinate 223,322 downwards.
TTTGTCTTGTGCTTCATTTTTGATTGAAATCTTTGCTTTGTGGCCATAAGTATGTAGACACTTGATGATAACACCCATACATGCTTGTTAAGCATCCCATTTCAAATTTAGTTCCCCTTCAGGATAATTATAACTTCTGTTTTTCTGTGAAGGTCTTCAGCTATTAGGATTTGAGCTAAACCAGTCAAACAACTATGAGTGGTGTAGGATAGAAACGGCATGTCCCAATTCAACCCAATTCTCAAAGATCTCATCACCGTACATTTCCGCACACAACCTCCACTCTGTCGGTACATCTTTTGAAACATCCTTCATGAGAAATCAGTTCTTTTGCTCAGCTGTACCTAAACTGTGGATGTAATACTCCTGGAGTATTTGATGACGCCACAGACTGTTGATGCTTTTAAATCTGGTACCTTTTTATCAGAGCTTTCAGTTTGAAATCATTTGTAGCACTTACAATTGAGATTTGTTTCAAATATAAAGTGCATTCTAAATAAAATCATTATTACTATCATCAAAATAATTTTCATGGTCTGTACACGGGGGCATTATCATTGGAATATGTTTCTTCCAGTGAAGAAAAAGATTATTGTTACAACAAACCAAGACACTGTAGGCATAGAACATGTATAATAGTCTAGTGTACACATACTTTTGACTAGATAATGTATATGTGCACAAGATAACTTTTGCATTTACAAGCAACCCCCTGTTAAATGATACAGGGCTGTGTGTAGAAGCAGACCTAGTCTGGGTTGGGTTCGAGGCCCTTGCATCTCACTACGTAACTCGGGCCTTAGGTGAAACTTCTTGGCTTCGTCCACAAGGTCTCGACATGCTAGGCTGCATCGAATAAGAGGCTAGAGGGGTAAAAAAAAAAGTAAATAAATAAATTGCAGATTGTATGCTGGTATCCTCAAGGTCTATTATTGTAATAAAAAACAACTAATATGTGGTTCTTTTTACACTAAATATAAAACACTCTTGAAAACAGCCCCTTCATATGAGAGGGGACGGTTAAACGTTTTAATCAGTGAGAACATGTACTTTCCTCCAGCATCTCTGTATACGCCAGCTCAATATCAGGCATATATTAAAGCTTCTAATTCATGAAATGTAATTTTTTTTTTTTTTTTCAGGAACTGCATGCATCGGGTCATTCAAAGGGGAGTTCACACTTCCTCCACCACTAACAAACAGTACTAGGTTCCTGTAATGATTTTACTATTAAAATGTACTTAGCATTATGTTTCTGTTTGGTCCTATCAGGAACCACTGAACTAAGAGACTGACCAACTATAAAAAAAAGAAGAGCAGGAACTAGTGACCATGATTTAAACCTGGCAGAGAATCTGACCTCAGAGTCAATGACGTCAGTGATGTATCGTGGAGTGAGCAGAGGCATTCGCACGTATTCCAGCATGTCCGCCAGGTATGGCTCACGTTCCTTCCTGTTGTGCTTTACCCAATTTAACACCGCCTCGAACACTGGCTCCTCAGAGTCCACCTAACACACAAACAAAAGGAATTACACTAAAATGTACCAACGGCGCTGAAAGAAACCTCCTAAAACTCTGGCACAATGTTACTGCTTAGCCCTCAAAGATACTTGTGGAATGTGGAACACATGTGGAACTGACAAAGGTCAGACCTTTTGTAAGCAAACCTTAACACAAGGCAGGACCGAGCATGACAAACTCCACAAGACCGTTTTGCACACAACTTTTCCATTGACATTATAACAAATATTAAATGCTTTCATAATGATATGGGAAAAACTAAAAACCTTTTAGAGTAAAGTTGAAGGCTATTAAGTGTGTGCAAGTAGTTATAGTTATGCTTTCATCAGAGAGAAAGAGAACAAGAAAAACATTCTCAGTCCAAAGTGTTAGCATTTTGTAACTGGAATGCTACGCAAAACAGAAATGAGTTGAGGAACATGGGGGGGGGTCAAGTAGATTTACAACAGACCTACACTTGAATTTCATGCTAGAATCAGTTTTTTTTTTTTTTTTAACACAGGCAGGCAGATAAAAATTTGTGGACCCGCTCGCACTTCACCCACCACCTCACACTGTTCTGAACTGGCTCTGGTGTACGTGTGTGTGTGTGTGTGTGTGTGTGTGTGTGTGTGTGTGTGTGTGTGTGTGTGTGTGTGTGTGTGTATGGGGCAAAAAAAGGAGCAAGTATATGCCAACTCATACAATGTCTGTAACTGTTATTATAAAATGTACAGCATTAGAACAATAAAGCAATAAAGTTAACTGTTTAAATTTCATACATCAATTGTTTTTCAAAAGATTTGCCATTACCGCTTATTTATAAAAGTTTCAGTGCCGTGTCCTGTCTTTTGATCTAGAAACATTTCTACTATCCCTGACCCCTTTTATTCACCCTGAAAGGAAGCTCAGGACTGTTCCCAGATCAGCAAGATAAGTTCTTTATGAGTTTGTGATAGATTGTCAATGGCTAATATTACGCTTAAGATTTTTGGAATACATATACATTTTTCATGTACGATTAACATTTTCTACACGCACGCACGCACGCACGCACAGTACAGTACAGACCAAAGGTTTGAACACACCTTGAGATTTTTCTTTATTGTGTTTTTTATTGTGTTCTTTAGCCCAAACAAGTCTCTTCTGCTTGTTGCCTGTCCTTAGCAGTGGTTTCCTAGCAGATTCTACCATGAAGGCCTGATTCACAGTCTCCTCTTAACACTTGTTCTAGAGATGTGTCTGCTGCTAGAACTCTGTGTGGCATTGACCTGCTCTCTGATCTGAGCTGCTGTTAACCTGCGATTTCTGAGGCTGGTGACTCGGATGAACTTATTCTCCGCAGCAGAGGTGACTCTTGGTCTTCCTTTCCTGGGGCGGTCTGCATGAGCCAGTTTCTTTGTAGCGCTTGATGGTTTTTGTGACTGCACTTGGGGACACTTTCAAAGTTTTTCCAAATTTTCGGCTGACTGACCTTCATTTCTTAAAGTAATGATGGCCACTCGTTTTTCCATCACTTAGCTGCTTTTTTCTTGCCATAATACAAATTCAACCTCTTTGAATGAGAAGGTGTGTCCAAACTTTTGGTCTGTACTTGGTCTATATATATATATATATATATATATATATATATATATATATACACACATATATATATATATATATATATATATATATATATATATACATATACACATATATATACATATACTGTATATACCATATATATACACAGGGTGGGCCATTTATATGGATACACCGTAATAAAATGGGAATGGTTGGTGATATTAACGTCCTGTGTGTGGCACATTAGTATATGTGAGGGGGCAAACTTTTCAAGATGGGTGGTGACCATGGTGGCCATTTGGAAGTCGGCCATCTTGGATCCAATTTTAGTTTTTTTCAGTAGGAAGAGGGTCATGTGACACATCAAACTTTCAAAAATTGGGAATTTCACAAGAAAAACAATGGTGTGCTTGGTTTTAACTTTATTCTTTCATGAGTTATTTACAAGTTTCTGACCACTTATAAAATGTGTTCGATGTGCTGCCCATTGTGATGGATTGTCAATGCAACCCTCTTCTCCCACTCTTCACACACTGATAACACCGCAGGAGAAATGCCAGCACAGGCTTCCAGTATCCGTAGTTTCAGGTGCTGCACATCTCGTATCTTCACACCATAGACAATTGCCTTCAAATGACCCGAAAGATAAAAGTCTAAGGGGGTCAGATCGGGGGACCTTGGGGGTCAACTGGCCCACGATGACCAATCCACTTTTCAGGAAACTCCACCACCCATCTTGAAAAGTTTGCCCCCTCACATATACTAATGTGCCACAAACAGGACGTTAATATCAACAACCATTCCCATTTTATTAAGGTGTATCTATATAAATGGCCCACCCTGTGTGTGTATATATATGTATATATATAAAAACATGAAATTGATTCATTTATATAAATGAATGAATCAATTTCATGTTGTGTGGAATAAAATGTTTTGAGGTTACACACGCATATATTCAGTATGGCGTACCTGAATCTCATCACATTTGATAAGCTTTTCCACTTCGCTCTGACTGAGGAGCATGAACTCTTCATGTTGCACCACCTCGGAAAAGTGCTTTTGCGAGAAAAGTTCTGCTGCCTGCATCAGGTCCACACAGTTATGTGTCTCTGCAAAGTCTCGGATGCCCAAACAGTTGGATGGGTCTAACTGACTGTTGAGAAAATCACAGCAAGCCCTCTTCACACCTGACGATGGAAAAAGGAAAAATAATAAGGTATTGAATAAAGAACACAGGGGCAGTAGTGACTCACACAGCTGAGGCTCTGGCTTGCTAGTTGGGAGTTTGAGCCTTACCACTGCTGTTGTCACCACAGTTGAGTCATTGGGCAAGAAGCTTAACCCTATCCTCTACACGTCTCAACTATTACACGCAAGGAAAGGGTTGCAGGAAAGGACATCAAGCACAAAATCTGTGCCAGATCTGTTAGATCAAATGATCCGATATGGCGACCCCAGGTTAAGAAGCAAAAGAAAGAAAATTAAATACAGACAGACTGTATGACTGTATGATGTCTCCTAATTCATACCAAGTATCCAAGAACTGCCAGGTATACATACCTGAATACAAATAAGCATGTCCAAAAGACACAAAACATAATGTACTTTCCCAGTACATTATGGCAGTATATCAAAATAAAACAAATGCACCATTTACTGTGTGCAATATTGACATGTAAACTCCTGGAGTTTTTCCAAGAGACCACAAAGCAGAAGAGGCAAGTGCCAAAGCAGCAATTTTAGTTTATCCTACAAATAGAGAATATTTGCTTTCATTAATAAAGATGGCATGTGATTTGTACATGAGAAGTGATGATCAAATTGAAAGTGATGATCAAATTGAAAGTAAGACTGTACTATTTCGCATGTACTGAGCTAAATAAACTATAATAACTGCATGTGGCATTAACAGAATATGACAAATGTCTGTCAACTTGAACAAGGGCCTGGATTGCAGTTAAACAGTAACGATCGCTTGCAAAGGGTAATTTCCTGTTTGTTCATAAGCACAGACTTGTGCTGATCTCCATCATGCAGAGTCCGTCTGTGCTTCAGAACAACAAAGAGCTCTGTACAAGCAGAGCACCTCGAGCAAGCTGCTAAGCACCATGTGGCTGCCATTTTCCTCATAACGCTGCAGCACCAAGGGCTGATGTTTTAAAAACCAAACCCTAAAACTTTAGTTATAATACCAAACAATTTTTTTAAATTATATTTAGTTGTTGGGTGTTCTTTACTGATTAATAGGTTGCATTTGTTGATAAACTTTATACAGCACTTTTTGCAGGACACAAAAAAAAAAGAAATGTAAATAAATAATAATACACAAATATACATGCTCACTAAAATTGGACTGGCCTGACTGTCTTTTTAATCTTCACCTATCCAGTTACAGTGAGCCTGTGCCCCCTGTAGTCTCAGATTATTGTTCCTGGCTGGAACTCGATGTGGTCTTATGCTTTTTGTAGCCCATCTGTCTCAAGATTTGGCATGTTGTACAAGATGCTTTTCTGCTCAATAGAGTTGTAAACTGTGAAGGCTTCCTGTCATCTTAAGCCAGTCTGGCAATTTCATTCTTCACACTTTTCTGGGTAAACTTCTGTGTAGAGATTGTTGTGTGTAAAAATCCCAGGACATTATGTTGTTGGTTTTGAACGTTAGCTGATTGTATGCACAGAGTTCCTTCCACATGACTGGACAGTGCATCAATGTGTAAAGGTACGAACGTTCCTATTAAAATGGCTAGTATATGTATAGTCCTAAAGAACAGCAGTAAGATGTGATTATTATATTGAGAATGGTAAAAAGAAGCAGTCACAGGAAATACTCTGTGTGGCTAGTATTTAAAAATATATATAACATTAAACTCCTTCCTTTATAAAAGGAAACTTTTGACAACTGTGACACACACAATGACATTCACGCTACATTGCATGTAAAGGGGCCACAGGTCACTTGCAGAGGTGAACTTCAAGGTCTGTGGCCAATTTACATGCAATGTGAAGTGGCCACAGGCCTCCCAGGCCAGCTACTGACCCAAGTAATCAGCTCAGTTCAGGCTCTAGCATTTACAGTGGTGGTCACTATTATTGGCACCCCTGGTTAAGATGAGTTCTTAGGCTTACAATAAATTCAATTAATTGATTCTAGCCTTCTTGCTGTCCCTCAGTACCGCCTCTCTTCAATGGGGGGTAGATCATTTAGTGTTACTGCACCAAAACTTTGGAATTCACTACCACATTATCTTCGTTCTGTTAACAGTCTAGCAGTATTTAAGTATTTAAATCTCTACTCAAAACTCATTTGTTTTCCGAATGTTATATGTCTGACTCGTTGGAATGAACTCCTTTGGTTCAATCCTCTACATGTCTGTCTTTTATGTCTTCTTTTGTATTTCGGCTCCCCCCCTCCTCGTCTGTACTTTAATGTCTGTTTTGTACGATGTTTACATTAGTAAAATTGTAAAGTGTCCTTGAGCTCCGGAAAGGCGCTATATAAATAAAAATTATTATTATTAAAATTGTGTGTGCCATAGTTATTGGCACTCCTGATGTTAATACTTTATACAACTCCAAGATAGCACTTAATCTCTTCCTATAACATTTCAAGATTTGAGAATACAGATGGAGAATACAGATGGAGGGGTCTTTGATCCTGAGCTCCTCTCTTATGCACTCTCCTCTTCAGCTCACCCCACAGGTTTCAGTTGGGTTGATGTCTGGGGACTGAAATGGCCATGAGAGAAGCTTGATATTGCTTCTAATAACGATCCATCTTCAGCTTTCTGACAGAGGCCATGAAGTTTTGAATTAAAAATGTGTTGGTATTACAGAGAGTTCATGATGACATGCACCTTGACAACATACTTCACAGTGGGTATGAGGTGCTTTTCCGCATACTCGTCTTTTGTTTTACGCCCGACCAAGAAAGTGTTTGTTGCCAAAAAACTCTATCTTGGTCTCATCTGACCAGCACACGGTCCCAGTTGAAGTTCAAGCAACCTCCAGACGTTTATGTCTGTGATTGTACGTGTGAAAAGTCTTTTTCCTTGCATGCCTCCCAAACAGCTTGCCATTGGAGATATGGAGACTTTGTGACCCCAAGATGCCTCCTTTTGATGCAGTTCTCCAGTGAAAATTTTTTTTACTTCTCTTACCATTATCCTCACTGTGCGGGGTGGCAAGATAAACTTGAGATAACATCCTTGTTTGCCACTGTTCCAGTTGTTTTAAACTCCTTAATGTTTTCTGACTGTATATATGGTCGAGTTTAGGTGAGTGGCTATTTTCTCATCTCCCTTACTTGAATGGATCTGTTCTCTTGTGTTTCCCATGTTGAAGAGTGGATAAGAGAAATAGGCCTCTGTGTCACATCATATTTATACCACAGGGAAAAGTCATGAATTATTAATTAAAAGTTCCGATATATTGTGATCAACTTCATAAACTACAGTAAAAATGACAGAAATGCTCCAATTGCATTTATTTTATCGGAATTGTTAGGGATGACAATAATTATGGAACAGATAAAGTTTTTTAAATACATTTTTTTTAATTCATCCAATTTCGTTTTTGTTGGTATTTTTAAAAATGTACTCAAGTTAAAGGTCAGATCTTTCTACAATTTTTAGTGTGAGATTATGTTTCTGCAATAAAAAAACAATATTTATTAGAAGCCTAAGAACACAACTTAACCAGGGGTGCCAATAATATCTGAATGCAAACTAACTGAATAAAAGAGGGAGAAGGAGAGGCCATTGACAATGCGCTTTAAGCAGTCAGAGCTTCAGTCTGTAATGTATTTACTTGGTGTGCTCTGCAATTCATAATCAGCAGATGTATGCAGCCAGCTTTAAACAACCTCCAAGCAAGGTTGTCGACCAATATGCAGATTTCCAACTTATTTAAATGCTTAGGTAGTGAGTGCAATTGTTCCAAAACACTTGCAGTAAGCTATAAGTTTCGATGATGTGTAATAAAACAAATCAGTGACAAACTGACTGTCACTTCTGCTTGTAATTATACTCTATCAAGGTTTCTAAACTAGGGGTAACAACCCCACAGGACATCACTTACATTTGCAAACAGGGTCAATCAGTGTTCCCCACAGGTGTGAAATATATTTGCGGTGGTAGCCAGCGGAGAGGGCGGGCATTACTTGCCAGCAAAAGTTTTTTTTACATTTTAATTATTTTGACATTTAATACTATATTTTGATTTATTTTATATTTCTATTAATTTCACATTTTACAAATCCGACCTATGAACTAAACATTCTTCTGTATTTATAAAGATGGCACTGATTGTCAGAGCATGAATCCCTTAATTCCCATTTTTTGCATTACTATGTTTTAATGAATATATATAATCACACCAGGACTCACGGTTGTGCAACATAGAGTTATCCTTAGACATGTCCTTTTTTTTTTCAGGACATCTTGGGCAATAGGAGGAATTTTATTTTATTTTATTTTATTATAACCAGATTTACACACATGTAATCACATTTTGTGAGTTCTGCATTGTTGCGACATTATTCCCCTATTCAGGTAGCATTACAATTTACGCATTTTACAAGTGATAACATTCTGATCTTTGAAGTTATCCCCCATCGACACACACAGGACTTCCATATAAGCGTTTTTATTTAATCCGTCATTAACCAGCTCTGTGATGACACACGGATCTGTGCAGTTTTATTAGTTTTTATGAAGATGAGGCGTTCACCGTGTGAAACTGCTCATCTCTGCAGAGCATGCACAGACATTATAGCTCTTGCGCTACTGCTCATGTACATGTTTATTGTGCTAGCACGAGAGTGGTAGAGAGACCCTACTACTCTCGTTAGTCTATCGCAGATGGCATCGTTTTCTTGTACAGATGGTTAAAAAGGGTCTGCAAATATACTTGGGTAGCAGTCCATATACCTGGGCAGCCTGTCTATGTGTGTGAAACACTAGTAATGATGAACTCTAAAACTTGTAAGGCTACAGGAAGTCAAATTCAAATGAGCCACATTTAAATTTAACCATGCCATTTTCAGAACATTTCACTATTCTGATGATGTGCACTAGTGTAGTTTCGGCAGGGGGAAAAAAAGGACACACATACTAGTATGCATGGTTATAGGTCCTAAAACTTACTGGTGCAACAAAGCTTAATGTTTGAAGTTTAAAAAATATTAATTTCACTTTTAAACACCTGTTTGTATAATGTGTAAATACATTTGAATGTAAGATCAGAGTTTTAGATAGGTTTTTGGTGAACCAGACCATTTAAAGTTGCTGTGCGCAAAACATTTCAATAAACATTTTACAGTTTTAGACACATTTTGAATTTGAATGCTGATGGACAGTGATGTTTTGTATCTGATGTGCTGTCCAATGAACATCGCAGTCTGGTGAACCTTTTGATTTTAAATCTTTTGTTCCTCTAAACCATGCTGCTTAGTATTGGCCCATCACCAGAAAGTGTGTGGATCTGTATTATAAATTTTGACACACTGGTTGTAACCAAGAAAAGTTTATAAGTCTTCCAAGGAAGACATGTGTCGCTGGTCCACTGAATGTGCTACTTCTAAAAATAGCCAGTGCACATCTATATTTCCTAATAAAGTTTCTGTGAAGGTTCAAGTCAATTCCCATGGAAGGTTTAGCAGGAGTTGCAGACAGAGGGAAATCGTGATGGTGGATGACGCCGACGCAAGACGACAGACAGCCGACGGACGAGACATTTATAGAATTGTATACACGGACACATGGACAAATAACTAAATAAACAAATAAACGTCAGCTGTTTACAGTACAAATTATTACCTTATCCTGTGGCCTTCATTGTCTACATCTCATGTCGACAATTCCCTTACTGCTTGCTTAGATTGCTAGAAAACTTGTGTTTATTACAACACTTAGCAATGAGTTGTCTTGTACTGACAGGTACAAGCACATAATCTAATGTAAGTGTGGTAGGCAATGTTCCTGTCACATGACCTTAGGAAGCCATTTTGTGAGGGTTTACCTTTCAGCTGGAGCAGGCAGGCAGCAGGAAGCAGCTCCTGCACATTCTCTACAGTAACCAGCACTGTCTCTGTGTAAACAAAGTCCAACAGGATCTCCATGGTGGAGGCTGTGAGACCCTGAATATCCACAAATGACTTCCCTTTCTCTGCCAACTAGAAGTGAGAAAGAGGAAGAAAGGGCAGTTTGTACAACATACACATGGTTATAACAGATACTCACATCATAGCACAGTTGTGCATTATTGGCTCAGATAGTAACTGTGATGCATGGTTGGTTTTTATGTTTTTAAAGTCTTCAAGAGAGAGTAAGATGGAGAGAGAAATATAAAAATATACACTCCAACTACAAAAAGTTAAATCACTCCACATGTCATTCATTATTAAATTGGTAAATCTCTGTATTAAAAAATGGAATACAACACTTCAAAATGTGCTGTAATATGAAAATAATCCACCATCCAAACCGGTGTGCGTTATTTTCATATAATAGCAAGTCCGTCATACGCTCTTCTTTACATGCATTTTAAAGTTGAGTATGTCACTGTGTATACCATTAATTTCTGGAACACTGGTGTTACTATTCGCACTAAGAAAAATATTATAGTGAATGAATTTTGCATAATAATAATAAATAATAATAATAATAATAATAATAAAAATAATAAAAAAATAATAATAAAAAGAAAAGCCCAGGTTAAAGGTCTGGCGTAATGCATTACTAATTCCCTTAAACCTCATGCACTTCTAAACCATGAATGGCAAGTTACTAAAGTGGATCAGCTAGACAATGTATGGAGCTATGAACCACGGCTGAGCTTTAATCCCTTTTCTACAGGCTACGTTTATTTATACTATGCAGACCCACAAACATAGTATATGTTTCTCGAGCGCGTCTTTGATGGCAGGGAAAGACCCACACACTCTTACCCATACACTTTGCATGTCATTTGCTATGCAAACACAATGGACACAAAACACACACTAACCAACTTTAAATACATTTTTTTTTACAATGTGGGTCATTATATCATAGTGTAATTAATATAATTATACATTTCCTTGGTACATCCTATAAAATTTTATATTCTGTATTCCCCATACACACATATATATTAGTATATATATACACACATATATAGAGTATATACAGACACATATACACACACAGTATATAAAATGCTTATGAAAATCAGATTCCACCCTAATTTTTGTCAACAAGTTCTTAGAATATACGTTACTCAAATAGGTTCTAGACTTTTATGCACAGAAGCATTACTTGTTTTTCCGGGTCAATAGTTCATATTTGATTGTTTTCTTAACGCTTCAATAAAAGCCTCATGCTTCTGTACGAACCTTCGATGTGCTTTCTTGGTTCCTTATTACACTCATCAGTTGTTTATGATTAGCAATCTGTTTATGCTGTAAACTTTGGCTAAAATTTTACTATGAGTCAGGATCTATATCTACCAGCTGCCTGCATTCCATGCAAGAGATACTGAAATCAAGCCCGGTAGTACATACAAGAGATGTCAGAACTGGAAACTGCAAGAATGTTACAAAAATGCCATAGTGTTTTGTTGTGCTCACCACCCCAGGAAACACTAGTAAAGAATAAAAAACACACTCACCACAGATGAGAGATGATACAATTCTATTGTGTGCTATGGACAGATTACTTGTTGTTCTGAATACAGTATATTCAAAAGCTGCTAGGCTTTTGATAGCTCTGTGGTATGCATAAGGTCTGACATCTTTGAAGCACATGAAGAAAGTGAAATACTATATTGCAAATATTGCTGATTTTCTGATGCAATTTTAAGGTATCCGAAGCGTTCATATTCAAGAGCACAAGGTGATTCTCACCACCCCTAGTGGTTAGAAAAGGGCAAGAGGCATGGATATGGCAGGTTTGTTCAGCCTTAAATGAATAATAAGGCTGAACTATTATTTAAAAAATTTACTAAAATAAAATGTAGAAAAATGAATGCTCTCGATTCATACATACATGCAATCTCATTTCTGAATGATGGCGATTCATGCGCATATATTTCACTGCATTAATGTGTTAACTTATTTACTTGACAACAACCCCAGCTGCTGTATCAGTCACACTCTTTGTTCACACTCAAAAACAAAACAAAACATTATTAATTCAACAGTCAGGCCAGAGATCAGTAAACGATTCAGTCATACAACCCGATCACTTCTCTCATCTCTCTTCCTCATTCATGGAGCTCATGTCACTCTCCTGACGCGGAACAAGGAGGCAGAACTAAACACAGTCAGTAAAACAGTTTATTTATTTTTATATAAAAACACACACACACACACATATACATACAAATATATGTAGCTCAGTCTCAGTTTGTGTGCGTCACTCATATAGTCAACATCCATGAATGTGTACTGTTTATTATAACATTGTGACCACATGTGTGCGCGCACGTAAAGCACAAGTGTCATTAGAGAGGTTCCTTCTTAAAGATCTAGAGTCTCTATCCCTGTCAGAGCAGTGATTCTGTTAGTGTGCGCGCGCATCATTAGAGAGGTTCGTCGTTAATGACATTTCCCAACAGAACAGTATTTCCGTTAGTGTGTGCGTTTTTGTGCAAGTCGTCCTACACAGTAGCCCCCTCACTCCTCCTCTCCTCTCGTCTTCACACACACGCTAATGGAAACACTGCTCTGTCAGGATTCTGGCAAAAGTAGAGGTTAATTTGTTTTATTTTTACTTTATATTGTGTATTCATTATTTTATATTAATATTTTGGGTTGTGGAATGCAAAGCTTCCATTATTTCTTATGGGAGAAATTTGCTTTGATATACAAGTGTTTTGATATACAAGCACGCTTCCGGAACAAATTATGCTCGCAATCCAAGGCTTATGTACGTACGTACGTACATACATATGTATGTATGTATGTATGTATGGATTTTAGTATGTACTTCTAGTACATTAAAGCAATAAAGCCTTTGATAAAATTTTATTGTGTAAACTATGTACTTTATTTACCTAACAAACTAAATGTGGTATCAAAAAGTTGAGACAGATGGCAGTACAAGGCTGCACACACGGTGCACCAACCAGCATAAGTCAGTGCGCCAAAAGACATCGTCCTGTGTACATCGGGAGCTGTGCAACTGGTGCAGTTCTCACCACTTGCATTACTATGGCTATTGCTACTGCTATTTCATCAAGTTAGAACAGCAAGTTAAAACAAAGTGCAAACTGGGCAAATCTGCCACAGAGACGTTTGACATGATTTGGCAAGTTTTTTTTATGGCGATGCTGCAATGGGTTGCAGAGGCTGCAAAAGTGGCACACACAATTCAAGAGCAGAAGAGCATCACTGAAAGACAAGGAGAGATCAGGAAGACTTTTAACAAGCTCAGCCTCAAATGTGAAATCCATTCAGCAACTTGTACATGATGAACAATCTTCACCATTGCTGCCATTGTCTGCATGTCATTCATCCACATGTGTGATCCGAACATGCGCTGTGTTGCTGCTGATTTGTCCCCAGGCTGCTGACCCAGGAGCAAGAGAAAGATCAGGTCTGCCAAGAGCTTCAACAGAGTGCCGTGGATGACCGGTCCTTCATGTTAAGGATCATTACCGGTGACGAATTTTGGTGCATGGGTACAACCCTGAAACGAAGCAAGTCTTCACAGTGGAAGAGTCCATTATCTCTATGAATGAAAAGGCAAGGCAGGTGAATGCTCATTGTCTTGTTCGACATTCGAAGCATGGTGCATCGAGAATTTGTTCTTAGAAGAATTAGTCCAGACTGTCAATAGCAAATTCTACTGCCAGGTTTTGAGCCATCTGAGGAAGGATGTAGAGCGAAAGCGACCGGATCTGTGGAACACGAATCTCTAAACTTTTTCATACTCCTTCGTATAAACTAATGCACACAATGAAACTAATGTTTTTTTTTTTTTTTTACACTTAACATTCAGCTTCTGTTCAACAACTTTTAATGTATTCACAAGATGAATCTAAAAAACTAAATATGCATTTATTTTTTAACAGAGGGCAATAAATGTTTTGGTTGAAAAAAAAAAAAAAACACACACACAAAAAAACAAAAAACAAAGAGAACCCTGGGAAAGAACTGTGATCAATTCCCACAGACAAAAACTGTGATTCACTTTTTTATAAGAATCATGCAGACCTAATAGATAACACATTGAAGCACCTATGCTAGTCATTTCAGATTAGCTGAGGGTCAATATACCAGATGTATTTATCCTTTGTGCTTACCTCGCTAGTGAACATGGCACAGAAGTAATCACTACAGGCGGCCAGCACGATGCGGTGGGCGGGAAAATCTGTGTTCTCCACTCTCAGGGTGATGTCACACAGAGTGTTGCTCTTCCTCAAAGCATTCATGGCGTTCAGGATGGACTTAGCATGTGAATTGGTCATGATGTCCTTGGGCGCCATGACAACAGGCGACGGAGGGGAGCGACACTTCCACAGGCAGTGCAGGGTGATGAAGTATGATGAGGCTCTGTGTCGATAAAAGAAAACAACTCAGTGTGAAACGGCTGACCGCATTCCTACTACCAAGGTAGATCTGCACAAATGTGACCCAAACACAAATCATTTGTTTGAAGTCCATGCCAGAAACACTGAGTATGATGAAAGAAAACACCCTGGATGTGTGACTGGTTTAGCACAGGGCACCATACTGTACACACATTCACACACCCATAAGGAAACCCAACACATACATAAACCCAAGCTTATTACTGAAACCAAAGACGATACACTTAAATTAACACTTTATCAGCAAGTCTAGCTAAAAGACAAAACCTTAGAAACACAAGCTAAAAAACAACAATACATTTACAGCGTCTGATGGGAATCTGGTGACAAAACATCACAATGGTGAGGGCTGTCTCCTTGCACCTCTAGGGCTGGGTTTGACCCTCGTCTCTGGCATGCATGTGCTCAGTTTACATGTTCTCCCTGTGCTATACAGGGTTCCTCAGGTTACTCCGGTTTCCCTGACAGTCAAAAGACAAGCATTGGAGGTTGACTGGCATTTCAAAACCTCCTGTGGTGTACGAGTGGGTGTGTGAATGGGTGTGCGTCAGTGCAAAGTGATGAAACAGCATCACATACAGGGTGTACCTTGCCTTGTGGCCCAGAGTTCCCCAGGATTGGCTTCAACCCAAGACCGAATAAGCAGTTTGTAAAATAAACGACTGAATGAATAAAGGGAAAAGGAAAACTGTATACACTGTATGTTTGGTTTAAAATGTCTGAGTTTTCTGCTCATCATTCTGGTCCTGATCAGGTAAGACATAAATTGTACAGCAGTAAATCACAAAAAAATAAAAAATAAATCACACCAGTTAGTCATAGTAGAATAATTAATGACAGTCAATGATGCACAATTTTCACATGCTCAACCCTTGATACATTTTAAGTACAGACGAAGCAAGTAAAATAATATAACGCGTGATCTATAACTGACTTTCTAGGCTTAACGGTACTGTTCCCAAACTAGCTAGTTAACTGGCTTTCCAGGAAACTTAGCCTCTTAATTAATAACATGGCTCAGTTTTATATTAACCTAATTTATATTAACCTCAAATGATCTTTTCATGCATGAGGTCTGGGGCTTGGCACAAAAGACAGAATTAACAGACATTTCCTAGCTAAAACCAAGCCGGTGAGGTCTAGAAGCTAATCAGCTAAAGCTAACCACCTGACAGCAGCTACAGGCTAGCCTGTTGTTATCCATCTACCTGAGCCACGACTTAACCACAGCTACAACACAAATAAACAAACAGTAATTCTCTACAAGCTCACACGAATGAAAAAGCACACCCTTGTTAATTATACGCACCAGTAAGAGCAGAGAGACACATACAACACACACTCCGTGTCGGGAGTAAACGGAGCTAATCGTTAGCGCTACACCATCCGCGCAAGGAGCTTCATATTCCAGCACGACTTATCCTCTGAGGAAAGAACGAGCTTGACAGAGCAGCGCCTAAGCACCAGAATCAAGCGTTTATTCTTCGCTCAATTCTAAACACTTTTCCAAATAGGAATTCCAAAGCAAAACGGGTACAAAAGTTGGTTCAAGTGATTGTGGACGGGGCTACAACTTCTCCTGAGCCAAAACACTGCACGTCACTACGTAACGACATGAAGCAAGAGTCAGGCGTGGAAGCGCCGCCATGTTTGTGAGGGCAACTTTTCGACGCCATATTCGAGAGGTCATCGTTTCCGCCGCCATGTTCGTGAGGGCAACTTTTCGACGCCATATTCGAGAGGTAATCGTTTTAGCCGCCATGTTTCTTCTTCTTTTTGGGGCGTTAGAGCCTTTTCATTCTATTTGCGCCCTCTTCAGGGCAGTCTGCTATGATGTTTAATTGAGAGCACGTCATTCAGTCATTTCTCTTCTATACTGCTTATTCTATGCAGCAGGGGTAATGAATTAAAATGTAACAAGGTCAGATCAATAAATCTTTCTTCTAACCGATGTCCGAATTTCAGGTTTGGATTCATCTAACATTTAATTTTCATTGAAAAAATATGGACGATTTGAACGTCGATAGCCTTGTATATTTCCTTGCATTTGTATGGAATATAAACAACATTTAATCATTTAGGGAGTCTTTATTTGCACCCTGCAGAACTGTAAATGAATGTGGGATAAAATTTCATTCTAGGATCTTAGTTTGGGTATTTTACATGTCCTCAACTCGGTCTGCTGCGAAGATGTTTGCTATAAAGACCCGTGTTTTGTCTCATAGTGACGCTGTATATGATACATCCATGCCCTCTAGAGAAAATATATATGCCCCTTTTTCAGATTGTAAATGATAAAAATGATAAAGTGACAGAAGTAACTGATACTTGAATGTTGTTTTGTTGTTGTGCCTTGTAATGGTACATATTCCTTGTAAAATTGTAAAATCCCCCTCGACTATACTGGAATATTGCATTTCAATGTCTTTCAATCTTTGTCCTCAGCTTTCCTTCCATTATTTCACAGATCATATTTGCTGATCTCTGAAGCTTCACTTCTTGCTCAGTGGAACTTGGACTGATTTTATTGGGAGCGTAAGCTAAGTTCTTGTGCTGTCATTTGGCAAAAGAACAGTTGACAAAGCAAGAAAACAAGGAATCACTTTTCACATGGTAAAACATGTCTTGTTTTCTTTTTAATGCCTTCAACGTAAGTATATATTAACTTTCGACTTCAGCTGTATATATCTGCTAATTAGGCCTCTAGATGGATTTTAAACATCGTCCTTTAAAGATAAACTTCAAGATTAATATTAAATATGGTTTAGGTTTTTTATATCTATATGGGATTATTTACTGCTAAATATCTTAGGATGGATTATTTTTAGACTTTTGTGGAACTAGAACATTAGCAGCACAAGTATTCTCAATAATCTTTTTTTTTTCCAACCCAGACTGTAAATTTAACATGACTGTTGGTTAATTGTAAATCCAATCAATGTCTATTTTATGACAAATGCATGGCATATTCCATTATATTCATCCCATAATTTTTTTTTATTAAGCTGCAGATAAATTCTTGCCTACTCGGTATATGATACAGGCAACTAAACCTATTATTATTATAAGATGTGTATCAAATGAGAATGTGCATGCTCTTCTAACATTTGGTGGAACTTTCTCTAAACATTTTTAAGTAACTTTTTTTTGGACGGGGGGACGGACGGATGGGAACTAAAATGATGTGCTCAAAGAATATTTTATTGAACCTAAAATTCTTGCCTACTCTGTATATGATACAGGCAACTAAAACTATTATTACAGTAGTGTTAGTATTATGTTTGTTTGTATTAAGGTTTATTTCCATATCAGCTTCAATTATTATTATACGTGTATCAAATGCAAATGTGCATGTTCTTCTAACATTTGGTGGAACTTTCTTAACATTTTGGTAAACCTAAAAGTATTTATCTATTTCTTAGCACTATCTAAGTAGGCAGGTGTTTCTTAACAATATCAGAGTAGGAATTATGTACAATTATTTAAAAATATGCCAATTAGAATTCCAATTAGATTATTCTGCATGTCTTTAGACTGTAAACGCAGAAAGCACTGGGAGAACATTCACAGGAATCGAGGCAGGAATCGAACCCTCGATCCTGGAGGTGCGAGGCTACATTGCTATTCGCTATGTCGTTGTGCTCCCAAAAGAGGGTAAATGTTTGGAAAATAAAGCTAGCGGAGCCGGTGCAGGCACATTACGACTTCGTTATTAAACAGGAGTATGTGAGAGCATGCAGTGGTAGCATTTTCACTCTCCATTATTGAAAACACAAATTGATGTGCAATCTTTAAATCAGAATTGTCACGAAACTTATTAATATGTGGGTGTATACTTGTTGTTATTGTAAAGAATATCAAAGCCAGACACTGACCAAGGAAACATTTAAAAATTTATCTAGGAAAAATTCAATTGTCTCACAAACTCTACAGATTATTACATGAAATCATTTACAGCAGATGAAAGACGTTAATATTTTATACCTGTTTCCATAGTTTCTAGATACCTGCCCTGCCCAGGCACATGATCGTAGCTACGCACTGCTCTCGGATCCGGAGCATGTTTATCAAACAGTGTGTATAGACTGAACAAGACAGGAAGAAGTAGCACTTCTCACACAACTCTCAGTGGTCTTTGACTAAATGCCTCTCGATATACATTTTCCCCCCAGCAGTGTGACAGCGCCTTGAAAACTGAACTGAACAAATGCCTAAATAAATAGTCCATGTTTTTCAACCAAATATCATATCCATCTATTATAGAAGTAGTGCTTGCGTAACAACCATAAACAAGAATTTACATTTCCCTGTATTGAGGAAAGAATGATTTTTTTTTTTTTGCTTTACGCCTCAGGCAGTTAATACACTTTATGCAAATAATGTATTTCTACAGAACAGACGGGAAGATCTGTGGTATTACTTTACCAGCATAGACAGAAACACACAAGCAGCTCAGTTCCCTGTTGCCCGGAATACCACAAAACAATCAAAGATAAACTATGAACATGTAATTAAGTCATTCTCTCGTAATCCATCTCATCCTAAGATCTTTTATTTCGAAGAATGGGACAGATGTTTTTTTTTAATTTATTTTTTTATGTATTCGATATCAAACCATGCTTGTGTTATTGTTGCTCCAAGACTCCCAACACCAGCACTCAAAGTCACTGTAACATTATGACAAGTTCAGAATGAGGAAGTTTTTTTTTTTTTCTCTCTCACTACAGGGAACCATGTCACAATTCCTGCCTGTGGTATTCACACACACTCTACAGATGCTAGTCAGTAGAGATTTAGGTTGAAAAACTGCTGGAGTATTCCGTTAATTGAGCAGTATGCTTTACTTATTATGTCTTCAAGTATTACAACAATAAAACATGTCGATGATTGTATAAACCGTTTAAAATATAGATAATAATCCCTTAAAGTCAATAACAATCTTAGGACAGTTTTTGATCAGTGAGTGCAGGGTAGGCAGTGGAGTACAACATCTCTTTCCAACCGTGGCCGATCGAGAAATGTTCGGAACGCCCGTCGCTTCAGTGCTGAGGTGACGAGCGGAAAGCGGGCGGAAAAAGGAGATGGAGATGTTTAGAGGAGGGAGTCGTCTGTACAGCCTCCTCCCAGGCCGTAGCGGAACTCCTGCAGGTTGGAGATGCCATAGAAGTGAATGAAAGCGGCAGCCACCACCAGAACGTGGAATATTTGATGAGACTGGAACTGAAAGACAGAAGGAGAGTAAGTCAGACAGAGAGGATCATCATCAAAATCACAAATCAAGCCAGAGCCCACTGGTCTTTAAGTGTGCTGCCGAGTTTGGATGGAGATTTGCAAGAACTGCATCTGTAGCTTGATCTATGACTCAACTGAGGATGATTCAAAAACTACTGAGGAATAAGCGGTGCGATGATGAATGCACTACGACTAATTGTTTGACACGAGTTTATTAAAACTTCGAATCAGGTTATCTATCCTAAGAATAGTGCCTTACCCAGATATCGCATTTCCCAGGGAAGTAGCGTTCAGGGATGCGTGCTGCATATAGACCGGCTCCAGTGATGTACATGGCGCCCATTAGGATGAACCAGCCCATCTGACCTACTGTTGTTGCCTTCACGAAGCCCTCAGCGATGGTGAAGTGCATCGTTGGAATGATGCCACTTAGACCCAGGCCTAGGAACACACCTGAGTACATCAAGCAGAAAAGGAGAAAAGCAGCATGAATACACAGGATAGTTGGATATGATCATGTGTACAATCGTCAGTCCAAAATGATCCACACTCTGCCTGTGGAAATTTTTTTGCAGGAAAGTAATTTAGGCTAAGCTGCGAGCCACTGAAGCACAGACGTCTTCACTTCTTCATCAGAAGTGAATCGTCATCCTCGTACAGTCGCTTGAAAGTCAGATAAAATGAGATCAGGACTAAACGGGACGACGGTGACGGTGTGGGCAGAAGTGTGCGGACGCGCATCGTCATGCAACATGACAACACCCTTGGATTTAGTTCTTTAATAAGCATCGCACTGAAACAAGCACTGTTGCTCGTCAAACCTCACCCCCCCCTCCCCCCCAAAAAAAATCTGTAGGCATCAATTTTCCAGCTGATGGTTGACTTTTGTACTTTTTCTTAATCGGCGATTGAGCATGTATCCGTTTCCAAACTCTGTCTCAGGCTCGTAGTGATGAATCCTTGTGTCGTCACCAGTAACGATTCTCTTGAAGAAACATTCACCTTCTTTGGAGTATCGGTCCAAACCCTTTTGTTTACGCTCTTCTGTAAACAGGTACACCCTCAAACCACAAAAACACAATCACTGCATGCTGCTCATATTTGGTGCGTTTTTTCGCTCACTGCAGTTACGCATGAACTCATGTAACACGTTCACACCTGCACAACTGTGACTGAGCCTTGAATGGAAAGCGCTGATAAGACACTGAGGCCAAGAGAAGTTTTAATATAACCAGAGTATAGATAATTTTTTACTCACCTTCAAACATACTCAAGGTGATCTCCAATAATAATACGGGGGGAAAAAAAAAAAAAATTCTGGCCTTTGGTTCGATCCCTCCTACTGAGCAGTTTTACTTACAAATGGAAATCTGATCACACTTGTCTTCACATCTATCCTACAGAGACACACTGTCAGTTGTATTGTATGTAAAGCTGAGGGTGAGGAGAATTTTACAGTCTAATAGATTTCCTTATATGTTATGAAGCTTATCAAAACATATTCTCAGTGTTTATAAGACGGATTTTATTCCAGCGTGGTTCGATCATTTCTCATTCCAACATACACACCTAATGAACAGGGTAACTACCTGCACGTTATATTGTGTTTGAACAGGACCTTTATCATTCTTGTTATTAAATTCTCAATTATTACATTTGTAGTAATTTTTTTTATCCTCAATATTTATAAGCGAATTTAATATTTGAAAAAACAACAACAACAAAAAAAAACACATATAAGGTGTGCATTTTGTTGAAATACCGCTGAAGTGGTCTCGACATGCCTTACTGCGCTGAGCTGCTGCCATGTGATTGGCTGATGAGATATTTGCATTAAAGAGTAGTTGAACAGGTACATTCGGTATGTATCGAGTCAGTGTCTCACCTGCACGTGTGGGTCTATGACGTGGAGTGGCGAAGCGATCCCACTGTGCCACGATGATTGCAGCGATGCCCAGCACACACACCACGGAGAGGTATATGAGGCGTGGCTGCGGAGAGCAGTAAAACGAGTAGTACAGCCACGGCACGAAAGAGCCCATTATCAGCAAAGCGATACCAGAATAGTCCAACCTAAACGCCAAAGAAAAAGAAAAAAAAAATTACGCATGAATATGCAGTCGAAAAACCAGTTCAGCATTTACAGCAAGAGGCATGCATCTGGACTGGTATCTCACAGGACCCAAAAAAATGTTTATTATGTGTGCTGGACGTGTGTGTGGTGCTGTGTGATGCAGTTACCATAATTATTCATCTTTAATAACCTGGTTATTTTGGTTTAAGGTTAAAATTTCTTTCTATTTTAAAAAATAGGACTAACAGTTATGTGATATTAAACATGGAAAGTGTATTTGGATGTCTGTGATTATACAGGATATTTGCAAGAAACTTTCCATGCTGAAAAAAGTAAAAGCTTTGATGCACTTGAAAGCTGAAAGCGAAGGACCTCCTTGTGTGATTTTTTTTTTCATAACTAAACACTGACTGGTTGTAATCAAGCCGTTAAAAGAATTTTAATAAAGCCATTTATTAAACCAATATAAATATTCAAAAGAGATCCTGAAATCCCACTTGCATAAGGACATGCAGGGTTTTCTAATTTCACTATCATTCTCATCCCCAGATCCTGTTTTTTTTTTTTTTTTTAATAGAGGAAAAACATACGTTCAAAGGGTTCAAACAGCTTGAAATCACCATGGTTACTGTCACCTTAACAGCAAGAAAGAAAATGAATTGAATCACTGAGACTCACTTAGAGAATGTCCTGGACACTTTCTCTGAGTGACAGTAGACTGTGTGGAAGAGCCAGGAGAAGCAGAGGCAGAGCACGGCGCCCAGGAAAAACATCCCGAACACCACTTTCTCCTGCAGAGGAGCCATGAACGACACGTTCGGCCGCAGCATGGTCAGAGTGCCCAGGCAGAGGAACAGGATCAGACCTGGGGCGGGGAATTAGATGTTACTACATTTGCACAACATGGAATCGTATCATTGCATGTCTACAATGACATCATTAAGGATTGGTGTCAAAATAAATAATATTAAAAAAATACGTTATTGTGCATAGTAAACACTCAGAGTATTGGGAACATAGAATACTTTTTTTCTTTTTAGGAACTGATACGAAACAAAGAAACAGACCCAGTAAATGTGTCCAGATGTTCCCTGTTTCTGTATGGATCCTGAAGATGCTTCCAAAGCAGGCTCGGAAAGACGGCATGGGTGGCCGGTGACCATGGAGTAGGTAGTCGTTATCCTTTAGCCAATCAGGAAGCAAGTGGAAAGGAATCACTCGCCAGCGCCCTTCCCATACCTAGTAATAATGCCAACCACAGGACATGTGCTCAGTGAGATTCATGTGCATCAGGCACACAAATTAGCAACTGACACATTTCACTCTCACACATGCAGCGCTAACCTCGAGGCCATGAAAATGCCCAAGTTCCTTCCAGAATATTCCGGATTTGGAGTCTTTTCATAGATTTGTTTACCTTGTGTACGAACTCTTCCATTTTCTCCATGGCATGGTGAGCCTGCAAAGGCAGTGTAACCACATGCAAGTCATCCTCCTCATCATTGTCTTCATCCTCGTCCTCCTCCTCCTCACTCGGGTAAGCAGTTGCACCCTGTTGATGTTTAAAATGGTCAATTTAGAGAGCCGTCAGTAATGCTTCTGAATAATAAATAGCATGATTTGACTGGATTTGTGAAAGCTTCTACTGCATTACGTTCACAAAAAAAAAACCCTCCAACTATCTTAACAATAACGTGAAAGCTGTTGTCTCTCCTTTAGCAGGAACCCGACTCACTCTGGGTTTAGTCGAGGCTCCTGGACTCGTCAGCAGCGGTCCGAGCTCAGTAAGCTCCATGTCCTCCATGTTCCGCTCTTCCTCCGAGACCCGGCACTCGGCATCGCTGCTGGAGCCGTTGCTGCCATGGTGTCGCGTTGTCATGGGAAGACAAACCTAAAGCTCCCCAGAGACCCCACCTTACCCCACAGGAGATGATCAACGTCCTGTGATGCTATACACAGGGCCGTTAACGGGGAATGTCGATCAGTGGAGCAATCTTTCTGAAACAGAAAACCAGAAAATTTTTGAGAATATTGGCTATTATCAGTGTCTTTATTTTGCAATTTCGCAATGACGACGTCGAGACGCAAATTGATTTCGGGGGCGTCATGCGACGTCAAGACGAAGATTGATTTCGGGAGCGTCACGCGATGTTAAGACAGATTTCGAGGACGCCACGCGACGCCAAGACGCAAATTGATTTCGGGGTGTCAAGCGACGTCATGACACAGATTTCGAGGACGCCACGCGACGCAAATTGATTTCGGGGGCGTCACGCGACGTCAAGACGCAGATTGATTTCGGGGCGTCAAGCGACGTCATGACACAGATTTCGACGACGTCATGACACAGATTTCGAGGACGCCACGCGCCGTCGAGACGCAAAATGATTTTGGGGGCGTGACGCGACGCCAAGACGCAGATTGATTTCGGGGTGTCAAGTGACGTCATGTCACATATTTCGAGGACGCCACGCGACGCAAATTGATTTCGGGGCGTCAAGCGACGTCATGACACAGATTTCGAGGACGCCACGCGACGTCGAGACGCAAAATGATTTTGGGGGCGTGACGCGACGTCAAGACGCAGATTGATTTCGGGGGCGTCACAAGGATGTCACACACCATCAAATCTCTATTTACTGTACGTACACTGATTATCATAATTACGACAAACACAACCGCATTATTTTCTCTCTGATTCTTTTATGTTTGTCATCTAACCTATCAGATATTTAAATCTATTCTTATGTCTCTGATAATTTTTTCTCCAGAGGCCTGAGGTCTTAATAAATGTCCCAGTACCCAGTTTTCTGATCACAAGGCAATCCAGACAGTAAACACCGACATCAGGACCAGATACAGAACATCAATTCTACAAAGAGGACAATCTTTGTTATTAATTTCACTACAGCAGACATAGACTCGACCTAGATATTAACACATTCTCTGGTGTGTTGGGAGACGGAGAGCAAAAACAGACAGACGCAGACTATGTGCAGATCAGGTGGATCTGATCCTCGATGTGTTTACGTGGCACAACTCGTTCTTCCAGTTGTTTAAATCGGTTGCGGAGGAAACATCACCCAGTTACAGCACGCGAGTTATTGTTCACGTGATGCCAGGGTCAAAATAAGCCATGACAACATTTAAACTGCAGCTATTTATGGCTAAGATGACTTTCTACCTGATCAAGCCTTTATGTATACACACACACACACACACACACAGTCGGTTTGTGTTAGCCAACACTGCGAGCGATCCTGTTTTAAGCTGAACAAAAACTTACATCACAGAAATGAGTAATGTCTCTGATCACTTTCCATACCTGATGCAGGGCTTCGGATGGACGCGGCGGAACTTATTACAGCTTGAATCCAACTACTGGTTAAGTGTCAGCAGAAAGACAAGGCCAAGCTAGACGTTCAGCTCCGCTAGCTAACAATCACTAAACCAGATAATCTCTCTGTGCTCCAATTTAGCTGTACTTGCAAGACCGTCTATCTGGATATCTATAACGATGTATAATATTTATGCCTGCATGTGGCGTTTAATCAGATCTGACGTGCCTTATTTTAAGCCTGGCTATACGGCAGTAATGATTAACTAGCCTCGCTGGCCTACCGAGAGACGCTCTTCCGGGAATAGGCGGTCAGCCGGGTTGCCAGGTTCGCTCGACAAAATCCTCTCAATGTCGGAAAATCTGAATGTGCGCATTTCCGAGTTTCAAGATGCTACACATACCGACAGTCTGAGTGCAGTGGATTTTCATACAGGATTAAATAGAAATAGGATTTAACCTGGTGGCATTGTGACTTATTAGTTAGCACTGTCAAAGTCCCTCCTCTGGTCTGTGTGCATGTTTTTTTCTCGTGTTTGCTTGGTTTTCTCTGGGCACGCTAGTTTCCTCCCACAGTCCCTAAACATGCAGATTAGTCTATTAGCGTTCCCAAATTGCACGAAGCGTGTGAATGTTGACTGGAGGTCCTACCATGGTTGTAAAAATGCAGATACATACAATGTATACATACATACTCTTCACTTTTCACCCTCCTGCCATCTGGAAAAAGGTATTGAAGCATTCGGGCTCTGTGCAACAGCTTCTTATCACAAGCCATCCGTCTCCTCAAACAAAGGTTACTGGGCTGATAAACACACGCACACACCATTACTCAGATTAACTCAACTACCTTAACAATATTGAGACTGGACTGATTAATCAACACATGCGCAAACACTAACCAACAACCATCAAACAATTGTACACACCAACCTGTACATGCACTTTTGCATGGTGCAAAATTTAGTCCTTATTAATTTGCACAAACTATTTTTTATCTTTGCTGATACCTATAAGGAACTCGTGTTGATCCAATTCCTCCACATCTTTTTAAAGAGTTGGCTCCCATTCTAGGTCCTATAGTTTTAAATATTATAAATAGCAGCTTGGGATCTGGGGTGGTAATCCCAGGTAATCTCCAAGCTACCATTTCTTATCTAAGTTTCTGGAGTTCGTTTATACACAACTAATAAGTTATCTTAGTGAGCATGGAATTCTTGAGGTCTTTCAGTCTGGTTTCAAGGCTCTTCACAGTACTGAAACAGCTCTGTTAAGGGTCTTAAATTTATCGTATTACTGATTCTGGTGATTCTGTGATTCTTTTGCTGCTTGATTTAACAGCTGCCTTTGATAGAGTAGACCATGACTTCCTGCTGTCACGTTTAGAACACTGGGTGGGAATTAGGGGGACAGCTCTAGACTGGTTTAGGTCCTATTTTATTGAAAGAATATTTTCTGTTTGTCTTGAAGATCTGGAGTCCTCATGAGCTCATTTTACATATGGGGGTCCCACAGGGTTCTATCCTTGGACCCCTTCTTTTCTTGTTGTATTTGTTGCCGCTCGGTTATATCCTGAGAAGACATGGCATCTCCTTTCATTGCTATGCAGATGACAGTCACATTTATCTCCCGTTAAAACAGAAGGAAGGCTACTCTGTCAAGGCTCTGTTAACATGTCTAGATGATATAAAGGCAGGTTAGTCCAATTTTTATAAATTTTTTTAATGATAAAAAGAGGTTTTGCTATTTGGTCCTGGTGCCAGGGGTAGAGTTCCACCTCTGGATTTAAGAGCTTTGGATCAATATGTTAAACCCACAGCGTCGAATTTAGGTGTTATTATTGACAATGGACTTAAATCTGATAAACAGATCAGTGCTGTGGTTCGGTCCAGTTTCTTTCAGGCATATCAAGGCATTTGGCAAAACATAAACCTGTTTTGTCCTTTAGGCATTATCGAAATAGCCATCCACGCCTTCATCATCTCTCGCATTGATTACTGCATTGCCCTGTATTTTTTTTGGTTCAAACGTTTTATTGTGTAGTCATCATTACAGATATAAATTTTAAGCGATTGTCCATTTTTAACAAAATAAACATGCAAAAAACAATAAAACAAGCATCAAGTACAATCAAACATGAACTAACAACCACACCCCCAAAAAATAAAAATAAAAAACCCACTAACTAAAATAAACAAAAAATAAATAAAATAAAAAATAACTACACTAAACAGAAGGCAGAAATTGAGAGGTTGCCACAATTCTGCTGCTCAATTATTAACGTCCACGCGTAAAAGAGTACATATGTTTCCAGTTCTGGCTTCTCTTCATTGGCTCCTGGTACAGTACGAATTAAAAAATGTTAAAATTCTTTTGGTCACGTTTAAATGTTTACATGGCCTTGCCCCGCTCTACCTCTTGGGTTTGCTTAAGCCATATGCTCCATCCCAGACTCCCGGAATCATCAGATAAACTTTTGCTGATGGTACCCAAGACCAAGTTCAAACTCAGGGGTGATCAGGCATTCTCTGTGGCAGCACCCAAACTGAACATTGAACATTCGTGAGGCCACATCACTGAGGGTGTTTAAGTCCAAACACCCTCAAAGCTTACATGTTTTCTCTGGCATTAAAAACCAACATGAGATGTTGATTTTACATGTTGTGTGATTAGGTATGTGTGTGATGTGATTTTAATTATGTTCCTTTTAAATATTATTTATTATTTTTTAATAATTGTATTTAATTTGATTGATTTATTTTATTTTTATTATATTACTATATTATTTTGTTATTTATGTGACGGACTTTGAGGCATTCTTGTTGTTAAAGTGCTATACAAATAAAGATGAGTTGAGTTGAGAACATTTACTGATTACTGTTTGTCCTCCCACTACCTCAACCCCTTACCTCATTACCACAAAGTATTGAAATGTCATGTCATGTTGTCGTTTTGTCACTTTGCCGCTCTTGTTTTCACATATGCACGTACCTTTAAGTTGTCTCTTTTGTATAAAACTTAGAGTTTTTTCTGTTGACTAAAATGTCTATTTTTGTCTTGTCTATAGCTAATCAGCTAATTAGGTTTCTTATTTAGTTTGTGTTAGTTTGTGTTGTTAACTTATGTTGTATGTAGCACCTTGGTCCTTGAGGAACATTGTTTTTATTTCACTGTGTACTAAACTGTACATGGTTGAAATGACAATAAAAGCCTACTTGAACTTGAACTTCAGTGGTCACATTTGGCCTCCACGTGCCCTAGTTAGACTACACAGGCTGATAGATGGAGGGATGGATAGGATTTATACCTCAGACAGGGTGCCAATCCATCGCAGACATACAGTACACACACATACTTTGTACAGACACTTGCATGCTCATCCACACTACAGAACACCAATTAGGTTAATCTGCATGTCTTTGTACTTTGGGAGGAAACTGGAGTATCCAGTGGAAACCCACCAAGCATGAAGAGAACACAAAAACTCCAGGCACGCAGACCTTAGGTAGGAATCGAACTAAGATCCTGCAGATGCAAGGTGACAGTGTTAAGTGCACTTTGTCTTGAAGGTTTAATTGCGCCTTTGCAATTAATTCATAGTATTTATATTGCACTTTGTTCTTTGATAATAAATAGGTGAAGGATAGTAAATCAATCTTAAACCAGATACACGTATGCTGATTATAGCAGCAGGTATCTATATAACAGATAAAAACTTACAGGGGTAAGACAGACATGCTCTTTTCTTCCCTTGTTTCTCTTGCCGTCAGTCTTGACTGACGCCGGAAAGAATTTCTCTGCTAATACTTTAATTGCAAAATGTACATTTCAAAATGATGCTGCAGAATGAATTGCAACAACATATTTGCAATGTTAAATGCATACTTGCCACGTCCATCGACACACGCATAACAATTATTTCAAGATCATTGATCATAGTTAAATAGTGCATGTGTGTCTCCGATTGTGACATCGTCATCATCAAATTTAGAAAGGTTAAGTACTCTGTGAAAGGTAGTTAAGAGAAAAAAAGGACAAGGAAGGAAGAAAGTATTTGATGGGTTTCTTAAGGGCGACAGGACTATTACACTGAAAAAACATGAGGGAGATCAAGACCAGAAGGTGGCGATAATGTAATGGATGCCAACTGCTAATAAGCAACAAGAAGACAAGACGACAAAACAGACTGGTCTGAACTTATCTCAAAGTAGCCTGTTACATATGGAAAAATATAACCCAACCCGAAAGGATGTTAGTGAAAAACAATCGAATTTAGATTAGTTTGTTTTTCGTGTTAATTATGTATATTGTTGTGGAAAGTCTGTGATACAAAGTACTGTACATTATGGCACATGGAGCCACAAATGTCTAGATCCATAAGTAAAAATTGTAAAATGTGTAAATTACAGCAAATGCTCAAATCAATGGCCTCAAACTTTGTGATAGTTGTTTATTCTTTCATTCATTTATCTTCTATAATGCTTATTCTGTACTGGATTGTGATGAGCCTGGAGCCAATGCCAGGAGACTTTTGGGCACAAGAAGGGAAACACCCTGGACATGTCATCATCTCGGTTGCAATTTGGGAATGCCATTTAACCTGATCTGCATGTCATTGGACTATTTGTGGAAAGCGGTGTACCTGGTTGAAACTCACCAAGCATGAGGAGAACAGGCAAACTCCATGCACGCAGACCCGAGGTGGGTCTGCGTGCATGGGCACTGTGCAAGGGCACAGTGTGCTAACCACTATGCATGAATGTTCAACATTTTTTATGTCAGTCTCAGGGCTGATGTTTTTACATGCAGAAGTGATTTTCTCCTTAAGTGCAACAATTGTGCTGAGCTGATTCTGCTGACTTCAAATGACCCTAAAGGAAAATGTCAAGTGGTATTAGGTCTGCTTCTATTCAGTCTTTTATTGTTGTTTGTGAACTATCTTGGATCTGAAATAAAAAAATTGAATATATGCCTATGGATTCATGCTTTTGGGCAATTGTATATCTAACAAGTCTTTCTGTTTTTTCCCTCTCGCTGTCTCCCTTTCACTTTGTCAAGGTTGATAATAAATGTAATGTGTCGTTTTTCAGTGAAAATGGATGGAGCAAATTCTTCTGATCTGAAAACTTTCAACAAAGGAGATGACAATGGAGACTCTTTTTGTAAATATTAACAAAACTTCTAATTAAATAATAGCCCAATTTCGTCTCCTTATTACATTTGTGAAGTATTCCCAATATTCTGTCACTGTCTTGGAGTAGAAACGATACCATACAGTATTAGAGAAAGGTGTAAGTTTCCCTTCAGCTGGCATTGCCAATCCAATACCATCATTTAACAATATTGTGGTATATACTATTATAGATACATTTTTTTCCTGAATCGCCAACGTCAGACGAAATCTACGGGAAAATCGTGGACTTGGCAACATAGAGTAATCGCTAATCTGTCAGCCAGTCACGTGCAACGAAGCGGCTACTAGTAAATAGATTTTATAAGAAATATATTATTATATTTAATATAATATTTAATAGTGAAGGAAAATATTATTAAATTAGAAATATATCGCTATATTTGAGCATTTTAAGCTCTTTGATCAACTATGTACAAACAGCCATGGCCAAAGTTTGTGAGATTTACATATATATTCATTTTCACAAAGTGTAACCATCAGTCCAATCTCAGGGCTGTCCTGTGTCATGCCAACAGTAAAGAATCCTGGGACCATTCATGTGTGGGGTTGCTTCTCATCCAAGGGAGTGGGCTCACTCACACTTTTGCCTAAGAACATAGCCATGAATAAAGAATGCACAAAAACATCCTCAGAGAACAACTTCTCCAAACCATACAAGAAAAGTATGTTGACAGACAATGCCTTTTCCCAGCATGATAGAGCACCTATAACTAAGTGGTTTGTAGAACAAAACAACAAAATTTTGGGCCCATGGCCAGGAAAATCCCCAGATCTTTATCTCATTAAGAACTTGTGGTCAATCCTCAAAAGACGGTGGATAAACAAACCCCACAAATTCTGACAAACTCCAAGCATTGATTATGAAATAACGGGCTGCCATCTGTCAGAATGTGGCCCAGAATTTGATTAACCGCATGCCACGGCGATTGGAAATAGAAGGGCCAACAGTGCAAATATTGATTCTTTGCATAAACTTAATGCAGTTGTCAATAAAAAGCCTTAGGCACCTATGGAATGCTTGTGGTTATACTCCAGTATACCATAGAAACGTCTGACAAAAATATCTAAAAACACTTAAGCAGCAGACTTTGTGAAAATTGATATTTGTGTCATTCTCAAAACCTTTGGCCACGACTTTATAGTGTTTGGAAAATATGTCTACATTTTAGAGAGAAATAAAACTACAGAGTGTTTGGCCCTGGTGATCTCCCCCGCCCAGCAAATGTGGCTGCGTCCAAAACCAAATACTACCGTAATATATAGTATATGAGTGCCGCACATTGTAAAGTAGGGTAGTACGCAATTTTTTTGCACATCATCTGTGAGCTGATTGGCTTGTTGCTGGGGCTTTCGGGCGCGCGCGCTCTCTGATTGGTTACTGTTGTGCAGACGGGGGCGATGCGCAGAGTCAGCGCTGTAGTGCGGCGGTGCGGGAGGAGCGTGCGGCGTGTTTCCGGTAAGACCAGGCCAAGAGAAAACAGTAACATTAAAATAGTCGTTTCGCAAGCGATTTAACGTGTTAAAAGGATTTACAGTTTGGTCGCTGATTTACTAACTGATCCCGCGTGTTCCACAGGGAGTGACGGATCGGCAGTAGGGGAGCGGGCGGTTGAAAAGAACACGGCGATGGAAGCCGAGTTTCGGGAAATTGATGAATCCGGGAACTGGAACGCCATTTACCAGGTATTCTCCTCGTTCATAAGTCTGAGATACGTATGTTTAGGTAAAAGGAAACACCATCACAAGCTGTTTCCCGTTGTTTGAATACCATGGCATGGTGTGGAATCTTCGCGTCTTATGGGTGATGACACTAGCTCGCGCGCTAACGTAACCTAACGTAACGTAACCAGGCAGCGCTGATATTGTGAACTGATAGACGCTGACACGCTAAGAAGTAGCTGCTCTGCTAGCGAGTAAACTCAGTTCTCTAATTACTGCTCATTCCAAAGCACTGTTCCGAGGTACTCTAATAAAAGCAACAGCTGTTTTCTTGGATTTAAGAAAGGTGTTACTTAATGTGTCATGTTATTTAGGTTTCGTGTATAGCTAGCCAGGTTGCTAATTGACTGACCCTGCTCAAGGGTTGTCACGATACCATCATTTTGACTTTGATACCGATAACTAGTATCACAGTCTCCGATATTTACACTTTATAATAGAAACTATATATAACATTAAACATGTTTGTCTATCTCTGTGTGTGCGAGGGTGTGTATGTATGTAGGTGTGTAAGAGATCGGGTGGGGGGCGGTTGATTCAGTGACGTATCTTGATTCTTTTTGCCTCCCATCGATTTTTACACTTTTTAAGTTTATATAAACTATAACCCTATGGGTGGTGCATTCTAATCAATTCATATATTGGCAGGCAGTACAGAGCAAAATATTTGCAAAATTTGTTTAGAACATTAGCAATATTAAGATGAATGCGCGCGCACACACACACACACACTGGTTTCTGTCACTATGCTCTCAGGACTTGAGGCTTTTTCTCATGAAGATGATTTATTGGCATGTCAACATGCTGTTTAATAAAGATAGAAAATATCAAAAGTTAGAATTACTATGGATTTGTTTTACACTTTATGTACCTTGAAATAAAAGTGCTGAACTTTCAGCTTTACCCTACACTATCAATTAATTAATTTAGCGAAAGTCAAACTCTGTCTCGCTAAATAATTATCTAACCTAGGAATTTAGTTTTGTTTAGGATAGTTTCCATCGGAAACAGACCACTGACCTTTTGCTCATGTCCTGTTGGCTATTTGTTTTATTCCTGCAATGATATAGCTAATGAATTTTAATGTCATAACAAACGCGCTAATCTCTTGGGTAATCTATTCTTTCTAGCTCGCTGTTCCTTATAAACGAAAACGAGTAAACAGAGGCCAGGAGGTGTTTGGTGAGCACGTAAATCATCTAAACTGAATCCCCTCTGACTCATTTCTCATTCATGCACATCGTGTTGTTAAAAAATAATTATGGCATAATTTGCTTACTTAACTGCAAATAAGACCTCTTATAGAGTGATGTGGAAGACATGTCTGTGTGTATGCGTGTGGACAGAGATGTTCTGTCGCGACAGGAACAAACCGTATGCAAAAAATTTAAGTAGGCTTCTGTAATGCTTATGAAAGGAGCTAAGCATTTTCCATTATCATATGGAAGAGATGTAACTGATATTTGGTTCTTTCTCCAGGAAATCAGACAACAGTCAAGTGAACTGCCCTGCAAGATTGCCAAACTTCCAGAGAACAGAAGCCGCAATCGTTACAGAGATGTCAGCCCATGTAAGTAAAAATATAGGTTTGATCTGATTTTACTAGATATTAGGTAAGCAATAAAACATAGTTTGTAGGGTAAGAGGCAAGCAGTCCATGACGTGTCGTGTGATGCAGTGTGGAGTTTCTTCCTGATGTGGATTATTTTTCGAAAACATTGCTTCCCACATTTTTATTTTCACCTATCACAGTTTAAATTTATTAATGAACAGCAAATGGGTGCTGTTTAAACCATATTTGTGTATATGTACACCGTTAATAACACAAGTTCCTCTTGTCGCCCTAAAAACAGTTGTTCCTTCACCAGCATCTTGTTTCTTTCTGTCTTGAAGATAATTCTGTCTCAAAGACTGTCCTGATGCGGAACACTTAATGACTGCCAACTGAGACTTCTTACTATAAATGTTAATTAAATATTCTGGCAGAAAAGCATAACCATTTCAACGATTATTAATATTTATATTAATTAATATTAATTTATAAATAATTAATATTATTTATAATAACATTATTTATATTATATTTATTATAGTGTTATATTATTCCTAAATTATATGTTTTTATAAAGCTATACTGTTGTATCAGGATTACATCATTTAGCTCATCTTCCATACAAGTCCCTGTGAGTAACTGGCTACTACAGAAATTCATTAGTACAAGTGTGTAATATAATCAATGCCTTCTGACCTATCAGGTTCAAGAATTCAGTAGCACTGTCCTACAGATAAATGTTAGAGCACATGCTCTAACAGTGTGAAATGTGAAAATATAATAAAGAATATATGGATGCCATATGGACAGAGATCCGATGCAGAATCAGTATTACTTATTTTCCCTGAAATAACTAAACTCTTTTAACAGAACTCTAGTATACTACAATGTACAAGTTTTATAGCTTGCTTTACGATGGAATGAATAAATCACTAGGACTCTTCATATAAATTATAATTTCTGTCCTTGAACAAAAGGCCAGAAGTTGGCAGAAGTGTTAAATATAATCATCTGTGAAAAAATGTAGCAGTACTGATGTCATACCATCTCCACCCCCCTTTTTTCTTCTTTTTTTTCTTTTCCGTCTTAGCGTCTTTAGAGAGCAGTGCTACTGTGGTTTCCTCTTGTTTTCTTGTTTTTTTTTCTCTCAGGCCTAAAAACAGCTTCAACTTTTTCATGCAGAAATCACCGCAAATGTACAGTTTAGCCATTTTGGCAATAGATAACCCATGTTGTACAACGTGTTTTTTTTTTGTTTGTTTGTTTTTTTGATTAACAGAACTAATATCAGGAAGATGCTTGCTTTAATTTGGTGGAACTGAGAATAGGACCTGAAAGAGATCTGTGGTGTTTGTGCCACCACAGAGGCCTCTGGGAATTCCTCCTAAGCTGCACCTGTGTGACTGCATCAGTCTTTGGCACTAGGTCATGTGATTTTGTAGTAAAAATGTAAAACACTTACTGTATGTGTATCTGTTTTTTTTTTTCTTCTTTTCTTTTTTTTCTCTCCACCAGTCGACCACAGTCGGATTCGTCTTCAAATCAGCAGCAATGACTACATCAATGCCAGTCTGATCTCCATGGAGGAGGCGCAGAGGAGTTACATTCTCACTCAGGTTAGAATACCTCAGAATAAGAACCAGGGGGTTCCAATTGTTTCCAAGACATCTAAAA
Source organism: Clarias magur (assembly GCA_013621035.1). Lineage (NCBI taxonomy): Eukaryota > Metazoa > Chordata > Actinopteri > Siluriformes > Clariidae > Clarias > Clarias magur. Next base: position 187,899 of record QNUK01000614.1, on the reverse strand, counting down.
TACTTGGTTTATACTAGAACCTAAACATGTTTCTTGTGATTATTAGGTTCAGCACCATAATACAGAGTTCTATACATTCAAAAGTGGCTGTAGAGAACTGAAACCCCATGGGAACGTAACGCTTTAAATGGCTGCTTCATTAGATTCTAGTTTCAGTGTTTGCTTTTTCACTGTTCTGTGAATTGGAACGGCCTATGCTGTGACTTTGCACTTCAGTAGCTCTCTAAAGCGCTATAAAACATGTCGAGATAGTTAAGACACTTAGCTGTGCATTTAATAAAGAGGTTATAAATGTACAAAAGAAAGAAATTCTTCTGTGAAAAATCCACACAATTTACCACCGCTGCCTCTGAGCTTGTTCAAGTCCGTTTGTTGCTAAACAATGTGAAGGTGCTGCTGTGTTTGTTTGTTTTTAAGTCAGAGAACATGACCATTTCATGGAGTTTTTTTCCTCACATTTTCTTAGCTGTCAGTCAAATATTTGCTTAATGGGAAAGTCCAGTGTCAGTGACTGCCCATGGCTGTAGGTAAGGTAAGTATGAAAGCCAAGTATGAAGCCACTCAGGATCATTTGTGCTGTAAAAATATAGTTTGTGCCTGTTTGGTTTTGAACTGTTTCTGTTGTAGATTAGTATTTGTCCAAGAAAGATGTCTCTTTCTTGGACAAATACAAAAAAATTTTTAAAAATTAAAAAAATTAAAAATAGTCTTAGTCTTATTGTAGAGCACAAATATTTGGTCCCAAATAAATTTTGTGATATTATTGATTATAGAATAAAATGATTAACAGCCTGGAATGGATCACGATTCAAAAGTATTATTTCAAGGTGTCCTGTAGTGTTCTATTCCCGTTATACGAAAGCGATTTGCCAGATAAAAATTTTAAAACAGTGACATGTCGTACAGTATATGGTTACTTTGCGGAAAGTCCAGCAGACAAGCTCTCCCATCTTATCTCTCATGATACAACAGCTGTAAACACTCATTCCTTAACCAGCCTTTATTTTCTCTCTCTTGAAGTAACTGAGACAAAATTTGCAGCTTGTAATATTACACGAGAAACCCCAAGGCACAAAGAAATTCCTGAAGACTTTCCCCCGTCTTAAAAGAAAAGCTAAAGTCAACAGCTGTAACCTCTAACTGTTATGAAGCTCTGACTCCGGAAATGCGAAACAAACGCCTCTTCATTATAAAAACCTATAAAATATAACGTAAAAAACGACAGCAGAACCACTGATCTGGTGAATCGTCTATTCACCAGATCAGTGGTTCTGCTGTCGTTTTTTATATTTTATAGTTTTCTATAAATGTATATTTTTACCTAGCCTATGAAAACAAGAGCATAAATATGAGGAGCGTTCAAGTCAAACTGAGATTATTGATTGCACAGAATAAGAGAACATGGTTTTGAGAGTAAAAATTCCCTTTATCTCTCTATATAATCCCCTGGTACAGTAATCAATTAGAAAATAACTTATCCCAGAGTTTCACTACTGCATGGATACCATCAACATAGAAAGTTTTCTTTCAGAGCCGTGGTCTGACTATCTGCTTCACATCTGAAACGCTGACCTCCCAGGAACTCCTTTTTTGGCTCAGACATATGGAAATCGCTTGGAGCAAGTGACCATATGTGGCAATAACTTCCGGCGAAGATCCTGTACTATCTATGCAGTAGTGAAATTCTGGGATAAGTGCGTTAGTGTGGCAAGGGATTATATAGGGAAATACATTTTTTTTTTACTCTCATAACTGTGTTGTTATTCTGCACAATCAAAAGTCCCAGTTTAACTTGAACATCCCTCATATAAACTTTGGACTTCTGGGCAGAATCGAAAATCCACTTCACTGTGATGGAGTTGAACTCACTGTGACTCTTGTCCATAGACTGTCACTGGAATAAAGCTTTCATGTTTTAAATCAGCACAAAATAACTACATAGAGCTTTATTCGGACCCTATTTCAGATTCGTTGCCAACATTACAGCAGATGTATACCTCGCCGTATTCATTTGATCTGATAATTATTTTAAAGCCTTATAAACACTTGAATTGTAAACATCTCTGGGTGGGTACAACAGATATTCTTAATTCGTATGCATTTAATGTTCTGCAATAAAAGCTTTCAAATACACAGATATGATGTAGATTCTTTTAACTGTCTACGAAGCATAAATGCAAATCCTCCTAACAATTAGCATTTAACTTAACCAAAAATATTTCAGAATCCTCATGTAAGTACCATGCACATCTTTATATCAAAAAATGCAAGAGGGAATGCTGCTGAATGTTACGCAAGCATGAACATGCTCCGATCCGTCTCCTGTTTACCGTCAATGTATTATTAATGAACTCACATTTACCGGTGCATAGTTTATACAGAGAATGTGAAAACGGTCTGCCTTATTGAGATATATTCATAACATGATTAAAATCTTAAATTTTATTACAGACACAAGGGAAACATGTTGAATAGAAAACAGTGAACTGATCATGTTTTCTTTTAACATCTTAGCAATCAAAATAATAACACACAATACTGACTGTGTATAAATGTATATAAACATAGTCGAAACGTCACAATGTGTCCCAGTTCTGTTCCCACCCTAGTTTTTTTTTTATTTTTTATTTTTTATGTATTCATTCATTCAAATAACTTTTTTTGGTATTATTATATATTTAAGGTTAACCATGTTGTAAAGTTCTGTTGGTTAATTTTGGTTAAGTTAAATGCTGCATCAACTGGTATTTTCCAGCTTGATGAAGCACGTTAATAGTCATTATGATGACGTTGTTAGAGTCTAGTGACTGATTCACATAAAACGCAGGAAATGTCAGCTGTTTATTTCATGCTGCTGACGTTTCCTGGCCCATTTGGAGTATGTTGTGAAATACCAGAGAATGCGTCAGAATTATGAGGTACAGGCGCGTCTGAACGTGCTATTCTGTTTCTGTTTAGCACCGAGGCTTAATCCAGCTTCAACTTTTACTCCCGAGCATAAGGGCGAGCCTTCATACGACTGACCGTGGGATTAACCAGTCGGATGTTTCTGCTTAGTTCAGCTTGTCCTGCAGCAGAGTTTCACTGGATGTCTTAACGGATACGGATTAGAAATAAATTACACAAAAACAGTAGATTTGGTCGAATTTATGCAGATATCTTTTTCTGATATTTTAACTTGGTTTTAATGTCTCCCAATCACAGTTGTTTATTTATATATTTAGTTTATTCAACTCTACTTGTGTTAATCCCCACTCCAAAAGAGTTAAAAGTGAGGTTGTGATGTGGGGAATGCCGTCACCTTCAGCTGTGGTAAATAGGGGTGGGCGATCATGGACCAGAAATGATATCTAGATATTTTTAGGCTGAACGGCGATACATGACATCCTGTATACTGTATCTCTGTATTTTCTACAAAGCAGGCCATGTTTTCAGTTGCAAGTCAAAGCCATATGTGAGATGTCGCAAACACTTTTAATAAAATAGACTGTGATCAATACAAAATGTGAAGATAGGATGTCATTCCCTGTTTGATACAGGCTGCAAATTAGTAAAGCATGTAGCCAATAGTAAATAAAAATAGGTCTATATCTGAGCATGCTCCTTCAGTTGTTCTAAAGGAAAATACAACAATGAACATAAAACAGAACAACAACAGACATACTTGATCTGATGATTTCACGTTTTCTATTCAGGTAGACTGTACAGTCATCATAGAGAGAAATGTATACATATATATGGGGTTGTTTTATTTGTTGTTTTGTATTATTGTGTGTGGGCATAAGCTAGAATTATTTTATTTTACACATGCAGCATAAAGACAACTTGCTAGTCAGGGTATTGTTATTAGTCAGACCTCTTTAACGTGGGCATTAAGTAGGTCTTTGCGAGTTGACCAAAATGTAGAAATAAACTGCATCTCATTTGCATGCAATAGCAGTTCCAGTGCTCGAGGTATTAAGACATAGCCTCACTAGGCATGCCCCCCCCCTGTTCAGGACTTTGAGGGGTAAATGAATTATGGAACATAAAAAGAATAAAGTCTTTGTATCACAATATACACCACTGATATTGCCAAGCTATTTTACACATTGTTTTTCATTACAGCTATTTGACATTTAGCTGCAACGCTATCGGTTTGCGCTAGAATGCATATTTCTACAAGGCAAAGGAGAGTGGGGGCAGGGCTGTGCAGAGAGCGAGATCAGAGCAATGTAAATGCTGGCACGGCTTCATGGAAGAAATGTAACCGGTCATGTAATCCATCATCAAACTATAGAGATGTAAATTATATTGTCTCCTCCTACATTTCATTTCAAAATATATTGATGCACTCTAGAGAGTTGATGCACCTTCCCAGCCCTAGTGTTAAAGCACTACTTTGGAATGAACATTAATAAGAATATAGTCAAATAGGCAAGCTATAGTTGGTATCTTTTAGTCTGCATTTTCTCTAGATGTGTGCATGGTTATTTAAATATGCAGTTAAGTGTTTGAGACACCAGTATCAATGCTGAAATCTTTACTCGGGTATTATTTATGTGCTCCATCTACAGGAAGTCAGTGTGAATTGTATTAAATGTAAATGGCATGAAAATAATTCGATTCAGTGGTCAGACTTGTGGTCTGTGGTCCAAAAGCATGAGGATAAAAATCCAGTTGAGGTCTTAAACCATAATGGACAACCCTGGCAGCACTGGTAGCACATATTTTACACACTAATTTACTAATTCTAATGAACAAATACTCACCTAAAACTAACTAAAACACACAGTGCAACTGAGATTTCAATATCAAGCCTTTTAAATCTTGCCAGTTGTAACATTTGCGAAGTTAACTTTGAGGTTTGAATATTTCGTTTTGCACAACCACCACCCTCCCAGGTTTTGCCAGTCCCACAGTAGACTAGTACAGATGAAAGTGGTGAATAGAGAGAGGGAGAGTGGAAAGGGAAAAGGGCAGAAAGTAAAGCTACTAAGGAAAAAAATATTCAGGGTGTTCAAGTCAAACCAGGATTTGTGATATTTCTCCTAAATGAAGGAGTAAAACTGATTGAAGACGGCTTTAAGCACAGTTCCGTGAGAAGACTCTTAGCCGTAGTAAAACATTTGAATGGTGCAAACGTTTTAAAGAAAGCCGTACATCTGTGAATGACGACTCCGCCGAGGGTACTGCTGTCGTTAATAAATAAATTAACTAGTTAATAAATCAATCTTGTCGGCAGCTTGCAACAGAGCGGCGCCTCCGTCTGTGGGAACTGTTCACATTAATCATTCATAATGTGTACAGTTAAACATGCACATAAACACCACTTGCGCATTACAGGTATTTTGACCTCGCTTAAAGCCATTTCCACATGTTTAGGTCATTAAAGGAGGTGCTGGAAGTCCAGCGTTTTAGATCTCATGTTACACCTTGATATTCAAGCACTAGTTTTTTACTAGGATTATCAGATTGCTGTGAAAATATGAGAATAAATATAGTAATGTGCTGTACACAATTTTATCACATTAGTCATAAAAGGCAGGTCATAATTTTAATATTACAAGTTTCTTCCTATTATACCATCCTCCCCTTCTTTTCTTGCATAGAGTTTTTTTGTATTCAGAAGCAAAATCTGATGTATTTATTTAAAAGCTCAGTTTTAAATAAACTGTTATGTGTAAAATATCTATTTTCCTAGATCCTGATGTAAGCTTGTATAAATTCTACAGCAAGTTTGATTAATAGAGCACATTAATTAAATTCCACTGTTCATCATTTTCACAGAAATACATAAAATACTTATTCTGTTTTTCTGTCTTCCCGTTCCCCCTTTTTCTCATTAGGGTCCTTTACCTAGCACATGTGGGCATTTCTGGGAGATGGTGTGGGAGCAGAGGACTCGTGGAGTGGTCATGCTGAACCGTGTCATAGAGAAGGGCTCGGTAAGAGTCACCCTTTTCAACCTTCAGTCCTTTTATTCAAGTGGACATTAAGCTCATTAGCAATAAAGTCCCTTAATAACCAAAGAAAGAGTCCTTTTTTGCTGCAAATGACTAATTCTGTTATTATATAACGAATAAAATGTGATGAGGCATGCTGTTGTATGAAAATAATCAACAGTAGAGCACCGCTCCCACCCTAAATCTTATGATATTCCTGCAACTCTGCATTCCTAATTGTTAACATTTCTCTTATACCACATCTTTTTGCCTGAAAATTACTTTTTTTTTTTGTGTCAAATACCGTTTGCCACACTGTACTTTTATTAGTAACATTTAACCTTGTGGAATATCCACAAGACAAATTGGTTCCTGTTATTACTCATGTTGTAACAGGTGTCAACAGTCATTCCCTGAACCGCCACTAGTGTACAGTACGATAAAGTACTGAAAATGTGCTTTGCGGCTGAAAGTACCGTCAGTCCGATATTTATAGAAAGTTCATCATAATCTGAAATTTTAAAAAAGTTCCTGTACTGTTTTGTTGGATTAGGTGAAATGTGCGCAGTACTGGCCACAGAGGGAGGAGCGGGAAGCCATTTTTGACGACACGAATTTCAAGTTAACTCTTGTTTCAGAGGACGTGAAATCATACTACACAGTCCGGCAGCTGGAGCTGGAGAATCTTTCAGTGAGAAACTTCCCGGTCTTCCTTTTTTTCTTTTTTTTATTAATCAATCAATTGTTAAACCCAGAATGTTGATGATTTGTATTATACAGGTTAGTTACAACTATGTAATTTTGACATTTATTCTCATTTATAATAAAAAAAAATCTAAACAAAAAACTGCCTGTACTTGTTTATAGACTCAGGAAACCAGGGAGATTCTTCATTTTCACTACACCACCTGGCCTGACTTCGGTGTTCCCGAGTCCCCTGCCTCTTTCCTCAACTTCCTGTTCAAGGTGCGAGAGTCCGGCTGTCTAAACTCAGATCAAGGGCCCGTGGTGGTCCATTGCAGCGCCGGCATCGGTCGCTCTGGAACCTTCTGCCTTGTGGACACCTGTCTGCTGCTGGTGAGAGGACTGTTTGTCGTCATTTCTACTCCATTTAATTAATGTTTAGTAGTGAAAGTAAGAGCATTTTCATACTCACACAATGCGATAAGAACTCTCAGAATTGGTACTGTGTAAATACCAATAAGATAACCACTAATCAGAAACAAAGGCTTCAATTTGCTAGGGAACTCAAAAATTGAACTTGGCAATAGAAAATGGTCATGTGGTTCAGATCGAGGCTATTCCAGAGCAGTGGGCGTGTCAGGGTAAAAAAGGAAGTTTATGAAATGATGCACCCGTGATGCACAGTGCCGCCTCTACAAGCCTCTGAAGGCAGTGTTATGATCTTGGTTTGCTTCAGTTGGTCAGTTGGGGTTGTTTCAGTTGCAGAGCATTGTTATGTGGTAATCAAATGAAGTCAGCCTGAGTCTACTGAATTACCAGGTTATCACATCAGTGGTGTTTTTCTTCCCTGATGGCACAGCAGTCTTTCAGGGCTGAAATTGTGAAAGACCATAAGCTATCATCTTCACACATGAACTGGCTGCAATATTGTGTTCTGTAATCAAAGCTAAAGATGAGTGAAAGTTTTTTTTTTTTTTTGGCCAGGCAGTTTATCTTCTCAGTCTGAATAGTTTTATACCATTTCAGGTAAAATTATTTTAATAGATTGCAATGCACTGTACAGATTGTAGTCTAATTGACAAAAACTTTTTTTCTTTTCTTTTTGGTCATATTTTAGTGGTGAACTTTTTATTTGAGCTCATTTTAGGCAACATTGTGGGTTTCCTTTTCTTAAGAAGATATCCTGAAATTGTAAAATGTATATAAGTCCAGAAATACACATTTAAACAATACAGGATAAACCCTGATTAGTAAGTTTTTTTTAAAATATATATTTATTTTAGTTTTATTTTGTATTTTTATCCTGTTGATGCTTTAAAATCTACTACTGTATGATAACCTCTAGGAAACTATCCTCTCCCCTATGTGTAGATGTCACTGCGGAAAGACCCGTCCTCGGTCCAGATCAAGGATGTTCTCCTTGACATGAGGCGATACCGGATGGGTCTTATCCAAACAGCGGACCAACTCCGATTCTCCTACCTCGCCGTTATTGAGGGTGCTAAATGCATCATGGGAGACACCTCAATCCAGGTAAGGGCAAACATTTACACTGTGTATTAAAAACCTCGTCTGCACACCTGAACTGCTAAGCCATGAATATTCTTTGTGACATGTTTACATTGCTTGCTTGTTAGAAACAAGCTGTTAGCAAATGCATGGATCAGTCGTTGTGTTTTTGTCCTTAGGAGTCATGGAAGGAGTTGTCAAATGAGGAAGACCCTCCTCCAGAATTCACTCCCCCTCCTAGGCCACGTCCACCAAAGCCTGCCTACAATGGCCCTCCGGCCACATCCCAGTTTTTTCCTGAACATGACGAGATACGGGCCAACAATGTCATCTATACACACAGGTACACATCAAAGCAGGTTTTACATGGATAGAAAACCAGTCAAAGACTTGATGCATCTTTTTTTTTTTTTTTTTTTGTCATAATGCAGAAGACACATGGAACTGTGACCTCATGATTTTTCACACAATGCTGACCAATCATAGCAGCCTTGTAGCTAGATTATTATAGCTAGAAAGATTGCATCGTTCAGCTCTGTGCTGTGTTCTGATTTCGCAAAGCCACAGAAAGCATGCTCAAGTTACATGTTAATGAACACATTGACGGGAATTGCAATAACACACAAAACATGCGAGGTTAGTCAGGTGACCAGCTCATGTTAAGTTGCAAGCTATAAGACTGCTGCCAAAGCATTCGGATGTTATGACCTCCTGCAGTACTATGTAGTCAGTATTAATATATACGAGGGTAAGAGTAAATAATCATCTGCACTCTCGCTGTCCTGTCATTAGAAGTGAATCTTCGTCCAAACAGGTGAAAGTCAGAGGAAGCAAGTTCAGATAGGAAGGATGCTTTAACACCTCAAAGCTAATTTTTGGGCAGAAATGTGCAGTCGTGCATCATTATGCAAGATCACAATGCCCTTGGACAGCAGTCCTCTTCTTTCAACCCAAAGTTTAGCTTCAATACGCACCTCACTCTAACGAGCACTTTTTCCTGATAATGTTCCAATACTGGCCATTGAGAATCCCATAAAACCATAAGCATCAATTTTCCAGCTGATGATTGACTTTTGGACTTTTTCTTAGTCAAATTTTTCCATTTCATTCCGTTTACTCTAATGCTTGTAGTGATAAATGCATGTCTCGTCAACAGTAATTTATCTGTGCAAGAAACTTTCACCGTCCTTGGAGTATCGGTCCAAATTTTGTTTGCAGATATCCACATGCAAAAAAACAAATCGCTGCATACTGCTTTTCTTTCGTGCAAATCACAAAGGGACCTCCACTTTTGCTCGGACCACATTGTGCGGATCATTTTTGATTCACCCTTGTAGACTTATGCAGGCTTGCAATATAATATAGTTACTTTGTTGGTTTAGTGAAATGCAATGCCAAAAAAAAAAAAAGTGTTCTTATTTGGTTATCTCTCTGATTTTCCCAGCGCTCCTTCAGAACCGGAGGTCCGCAGAAGGACGGTGGCAACGGTGGCAGCCGCGGCATCAGAGAATTTTGAGAGGCCGACAATGCAAGTTGACGAGCCTGATAATGCCAACGTTTCGAAGCCACGTGACCCCCTCACCGAGACAACTGAAGCTCCGCCCAAACCGTCACGGTCACCACCAGAGAACACGCCTGCAGGACAGTGGAGCCCCCTGCTGGCTAGCATGTGTGTTTGCACCATGCTCGCTTTGGGAACATACATCTGTTACCGCGCCTGCTTTCACTGATTATCACTCTCCCTCTATCTCTATCTCTCTGTCTCTCTCTATCTGTCTGTCTTCCTGCCTTTTTATCTCTCTCTCTCTCTCTCTCTCTCTCTCTCTCTCTGTCTGTCCCTCCCGCTGTCTGTGGTTAGGGAGAGGGTGGGTGAATAGGTTTTGCCGGGCAGCTGGCTCTCTCTACCTCCTTTGAGAGAGAGAGAGAGAGAGAGAGAGACTTAGAAAAAAATACAAATAGAGAGAGAGAAAATGATGGAGAGGGACAGACACCTGCCATTGAGCCTTCTCTGTTCCCACCCCAAAAAAAATTCCCCACTTCTTTTTCCTATACTGTTTGGGGAAGGATGTAGAGAAAAGACTTTCTTAGCCAAACTGCTGTTATATACCCTATTACATGACACAACACACACAAGCAGTCTGTCTGTTCAATAGCTCAGGGCCTCGCACTTCAGGTGTCCCCCAAATATGACATCCAGGTTTTACTTATCCAAATAAACCCTTTTAGTATTGCTGCAATAAGCAAGGGAACATTTGTGTGTGTGTGTAGAGGATGTCTGTTTTTGTGTCCGAGTAATAGGTTGTGTGAATTCACATTTGTGTCACAGACAAAGTCAGCATTTTGAAAAATCAGTGCAGTTTGCATACACCGTAACTGCCAATCATGGGCTCTTGTGGCTTTGGCAGTCTGTTTAGCCTTCTCAAATATACAGTGTTTGTTTGTTGTTTGTTTTTTTGCTAAGCTTTAATAGTGCCCCTTGCAGAGCTCTGAATTGTGTGCATGTGTCTGTGGGTGTGTATGAGTGAGTGGGGGAGAGGAGGGAGTGGTATCGAGTCCACTCTGATAGCAATCTTGCCAGTTGTGAAATAAAGGTTTATGTTCTTCCTGCCCAATCGTGAGGGCTCACGTTTGCACTTAGCTTGTTTTAAAAACAAAACATCATGATTAAAATATCTTGATCAAAGATAAGACACCAGCGTGTCCATCCTTTTTGTTTGCCTGGATTTTGCTTTAGCTCTTACAGAAATTCATGGAATGTGTTTTCGTTACTAGTTTAACCTCCATTTTCCATGTGTCTTGTAAGCATTTGACATTCATCTTATTCAGGGATATTGACCTCGGTTGTATGCTGTAGTCCAGCTCCCTGAAATCTTTTCCGGCTCAGACTCATGTAATGGCTTGGGACATGGGATAGGGGGATTGTTCTGAACGTTACTTAAATGTCATTTTAAGGTTATGACTTTGTAACTTTTTCAGGCCGCATTTACGCACATCACCGGGTCCTTCTACGAGGGAATCTCCTGGTTTGATCCCAAATACAGTTTGGGGTTTGCAATTGTAGCGTAAATTGAGGTAGCGTACATATGTAAAAAAAAAAAAAAAAAGCTTTGACGCATCATATTGCCACCAGGAGGCAGCATTGAGTTACGTTCGTGAGGAAAAGCATCTTTTTAAGAGGGTTTGGTCTTCGTTCCCTCCTCTTCTTTCTCCTTCCCTAGCAATATATAAAATCCATCAGAATGTCAGTGTGTCTGTAGAAATGGCTGTTCTGTCGGGATCCGGCTTGTAGTTTGTAATGGCAGCTGTGACGTCTGGTTCCTTTGCCAAACGCCAATATGGAAAAAAAAAACTTTATTATTAATATTTTTTTCTTCTGCTTGAGAACATTTGATTTCAAATTCCAATGTTTTGTTCTTTGTGACAATTTCTGGATTTTTAAGCCGTTTAGTAATTTGTGTCATTTTGTAGACCAGAAAACCTAAAATGAATGAATGGATCATTGAATAAAAATTAAAAGTTAATATGATAAAACAAAGGGGGATGCTGCACATAACACGCTGTGGTCGTCTCTGCAGTTTTGTAAACATTTCTGCTGATATTTGGTTAATCAGGAACAATCTTTTCAGGGTGGGTTTTAGTTGTTGTGATTGTAGTAATATTAACGCTAAACCTTATTTTCTCATGCAGGTTCTTGACGAATAAACTATTGATTTAGAAAATGTGGGATTTTAAACTCATCCGTTTTTTTTTTTCAACCTGGAAAAGGATTAAGTGATTGGGTGTGGGGTTTAACGGCACTTGTGCTATGGTGATGTATATTCCAATTAAAAGAGACTAATGAGTTCAATACATATTTCTTTCAATGTGCAGCATAACCATGGAACAGCCACCTAAATTCGGATTTGTGCGTATATCTCTTTAAATTATACATCAATGGAGTAAATTAAAGCATATACATTAATGACTGAAAAGAAATTGGCATGGATTAAAATAGGAGTCTAAATTGGTTTAGACTTGTTTTTATATATTTCCTCTCAATGTACTCAGACTTTTGTAACTCTGCTGCCTCTTTCGTAATCAGTCCAATAAGACTTTTGATTGTACTTTACTTCTCTGCTGGAAAAAAATTGATTGTGCTCATCCACTGTAACGCTATCTTTGCTTTGGTGGTTCGAGTGCTGGGGTCCAGTTTAATCTAGTCACCATTACAGAATGCCCAATTTGTGTGTCCTTTCCTAAACCTCAAGAATGTAATAAACTCTTCATGGACATTCTGTTATAATAGGTTGTGCTTTGTGCCAGATATATCACTTGTGTGTGTATGTGTTTGTATGTGTGTGTGTGTATGCCAATGTGTGATATATTTTTGGACTGGCAAATTGGCAGAATCGTTAAAAAAAATCGTACCCTTCATATGGAAGGCCTCATTGTTTTTCTTTTCATTTCCTTCACACCATCTTTTTTTACTTTTTTTTTTTTTATCATTATCCATCAACTTTTTTCTTTTTGTAAAAAACAAAATGGGACTACTGCTTTGTTGTGGTTGAATCTGATTTGGATTGGAGACATTTTTTTTTTTCTTTTCAGACTGAAAGCCAAACAGCAATGTGGTAATAAAATCAGACGTCTTACAGTTGTGTCTTTTGGTTTTGTTTTTAACAAACTGGTTATTCCAGTGTCACATGAGAAGCTGTTACTGAAAGTGTAGAACACTAGGCATATACAGTACGTGTTCACATTCATGCACATCTGTAAGGGAACGATTAGTCCCAGTTTGTTTTCAACGTACAGTGTATATATGGACCTAAGGGGGGGGGGTGTTCAAGTCAAACTGGGACTAATTGTTCCCATACTTTTTTTTTAAACCGTATACTTAAATGGAATTGAGAAGTTATACACTCATGTGAGTTGTCTTTGTTTAATTTAAGATTTAGCTGAATCTAAAATGCCAGATGTATAATATATTGTCATGACCAGAAGTTTATTTCATAAGGCTGGGTTCTCCCTGTGATTAAAACTTTCTTTTTTGATATATAAACCTCTCATGGGGAAGTGTAAGTGAAGTAGGGTGTGGGGTTTGTTTAACTGTATTTACAGTGGCTTTCTTTATAGGCAAAGTGTTAAGTTGCTACGATATAACACAATACCTTATGATGAAATCCTGTGGTTTAACAATTGCCCACCCTGTATTATAGGCTGTGTTTATCACTTAGCTGCCACAAGGGGGAACTTTAGGATCAGAAAGTTTTTATTACAGGCATTGACGTTTGTCTCTACTTCTGGAGATGACTGAAATGAATTAAAGATAATATGAAGATAAACACACTTGCAGCATCAGATAGGAATGAGATCTGTTTTGTTTTGAAAGAAAATAATGGTGGGGGTGCGGGGGGGAGGCGGAGTCTACAATTAATGATTGTGGATTGATTTCGACATGAAACTGTTCAACACTGGGCTAAAATCAGTTTGTTTCTTTGTAATGACTTGTAATGACTTTCTTAGAACACATGCTTTTTAGATAGCTTGCTAAACACAAGGTTCCCATTTAAGATCAAGCCATTAGCTTCAATCTGATGATTTCATGTGTTCACTTACCCTAATCATTTCGTGAAGCTTGTAATGTTTAATGAAGTTAAATAGGCCTAGTCTTAGAAAATGGGTTGAATAGTACTTCAAAAGGAAAATTAAATTAAGTGTCTATACTGTTCACAATAGGGCTTAAGCATGAAGTTACAACTTTACTGCTGTCTGTTACAGAGTCATTACATGCTGACATATACTGTGTATATGTGTGTATATACTGGTTATGCATTGCGATATGTGGTGATAGAGAGTGAGCATTTATCAACACATAAATTTTGTATGAGAAACAAATATATTAAAATTCTTGTCCATCACATTTCATAAAGTTTCACAGTATAGATACAATAGAATAAACTTGCAGTCTGAATTACCATCAGTGGCTACACACCTATTCCAAATCCACTGGCATCATCAATCTTGGAGTTGTTCTCCACTTTGCTGTAACGAAATTCTCCACTCCTTTGGGAAGGCTTGTGGTTGTGGGAATTTTTGATTATTCAGCCACAGAAGAATTATCGAGGTCAAACACTGATGTCAAGTAAGAAGAGTTGGTGTGAGTCTGCGTTCCTCTCTACTTCCCCTCACAGGTGTTCCAAACTAGGGTCTAGTTTAGGACTCGGGCTGCTCGGGTCCTCCACATCAATCTTGGCAAATCATTTCTTTGTTGACCTCGTTGTCCACAGAAGCATTGTTAAGATGATAGAGCTTGTGGCGCTTGTTCCACTGAAGGGAAATCTCGATGCTACATCAAGACAATTTTGGCTATGCAACTTTCCTTTGGGAAAGGCCAACACCTAGGTGTGGATGTCCACATACTTATGGCCTAGAAAGGTATGTTCTCATGGACCCACATTCCTATGGAACATGAATCTATATTTAATATCTATAATTAACCCTGAGATTTAGAGCAAACTTAGAAAAAGTTCCTAAAGGGTCGCTAGCTTCCTAACTGGGTTCTCTGTTACCGTCACTGTTAAGATGAATTCACAGAAACAATCAGAAAAATCCGTAAGCGTTCTAGAGGGGATTGAAACATTTTATTTCTGTGTGGCTGGGCTAATAAGTGATACTGATCCACATGAAATATTTTGTTTGTTTTATTTGGGGTAGTTATGAAGGGAGGAATTCCATCTTGGCAAGCAAACCTTGCACCTCTGGCACGCCTCCATTCTGTTTCCTGTAGTATTACTCAGCCCCTTTTTTCTGGAAGTGTTCTCATTTTTCTGATAAAAATGACCAAACAGAAAGCCCATAAGGTGGGTTAAAAATATTCATTATTGTGGTTTTGTCCAAAAAGGTCTATAATGAGAGCTGACCAAAGCTTCCCTGCGACTTTAAAGCGGTGTTCAGGAGAAAACGGAGATGCTCTGGTCTCAGCCAGAATCCTGCTGTTTCAACGATGTGTTCGTTCTGTCGCTCTTGTTGTCTTACTCATAACTGGTTTGTCCTGTCTAGTTTGTAAAGCTCTAACTCACTGCAATTATAGCTGGGATTTCAGTCAGCCTAATGAAGACTTTTAAGTTTCTTAGGTATGGTTATTCACCTTTTTGTGTGTCTGCTGCTCTATTCTTCATATAGGATCAGAGAAAATGGCATATAAGCATAGTGCCTAAGTGTTAGAATATCCCATAATATTTAGGTGGCTCTATGTCCAGCAGGGCTTCCATTGGAAATGATCAAGAAGTGGGGTACTCTTCAAGGGTAAAGCTCAAGTCTGTGCTGCGTGCAAGAAAATAGAATGTGTGTGTTTGTGGTTGGTGGGAATTGGCGGAAGGGGGTGTTATGGATTGTGTAATTTGGTAGAGACCAAATATCCCCACAAGTTTAAAACACAGATATTTCTGGTCCCCCACCAAGACAGAACAATTTGCCAAAATATTTTAATGGTCCCCATAAGAAAATAACACCTTTTATAATAATAAAAAAAAAAAAAATCAATAAAAACAGGGTGTTTTTTAGATACTGATGTTTAAGTGCTAAGTTTCTATGTATGAAAAACTGATAATGATAAGATCCTCACAATATTTTTTTTTTGTAATACCAAAATCGTGTTTGTGCATAAATATATACAGTATCCTTGTGTGTATGTGTTGTCTGTGTGTGTTTTAGGGCAAAAAAAAAAACACATTAGTATTAACAGTGTGTGTGAGTAATAATCTCAGTAGGAGGTTCATATGTTTAGGAATGTTGGTTTTGTGTGTGTTTGAGTGTGCATATGAGTCAGGGCACTCCCTGAACCACGCGGTAATGACGTGAGTAAGACAGGTCTGAACAGACCGGGAAAAATACCAGAGGGTTGGGACCCGGCACCGGAACTCTTAAATAAGGATTGCAGACATTTATCTTACTGGGGCTTCATTTGAGGTTGTGTGAATGGGACATGTGCACAGCCTGATGGAGATAAAACTCAAGTCTGGTATCAATATTTGAACTAATGTAAACCCATAATAAAACTGCAACGGCGAAATAAGTAGCATGTGTTTGACAGCAGGCAATCGCATGTTCCTGTACTATTACTCATCACTCATCATGCAATGTCATCTGCCGTACTCTGTGTCCTGTGCTAAGCACACACACCCCCTCTTTGTCACTTTATCTTCCAAGTCAAACAAATGAACAGTCCAACAACATCAATAACATCACAATCTGCTGTGTTAAAAAAGCTTACTAAGTGCTCTGCTGGATCCATTGAAACTCGGGTCACGAAGTTCCCATCAAGAACATTTTTGCTGTAGAATTGTAAACATGATTGATTTCGGATCATTAGAGTATATTCAGTATATACACTGGGGGAATGGAAATCTTTCAGGCAACTTATTACAAATAAATATGTGAGTGACATTATATATATATATATATATATATATATATATATATATATATATATATATATCCACCGATCAGCCACCTCACTGCAAGGTGAACTGAATAACATTGATCATCAATTACATACCAGTAAACTGGTAACAGGATCATCTATGCTTGTAGAGACCAGAGGCTAGCCCGTCTGGCCCGATTCCACAGAAAAGCCAATGTAGCACAAATTGCTTAAAACAAAATGTCAATACTGACCACAAAAGAAAGGTATCAAGACATCCAGTGCAACACGCTTATGAGGTTTAGTGGGCAAACGCTTTAATATTGTTGATCCGACCTTAGAATTCCCCAGATCTTATCGAGCATCCATGGTATGCACCAGACAAGCAAGTCTAATCCATGGAGGCTCACCCTGTAACACACATCACCCAGTGGATCCACTGTTAATATCCTGGTGCCAGACACCACAGCGTAATTCCCAGCGGTCTTGTGGAGTCATGTCACTACGGAAACCTGTTGATTTCCATTTCAACATTTTATTGTTTTGTTGTTGTTATTTTTAAAACAGCCTAAAATTAAACACCTTGATGTGTTAAAGGTTGAATTTTTAATTGGGAAAAAATGCCTGAGTTAAGACGTTAAAAAGCTCTTCTGTAAAAAGCTAAAGGTGAAATTGTTGAAATTTCGATAGATAGATGATAAACACCGCTGCAGGGCAAAGTGTGTTAGCTTTTTACTGTGGTCAGATAGTGCTAATAGATATGTGTGCATGTGCGTGTGTACTTGTGTTTGAGTGGGTGTCACTTTGGTCTGTCACAAAGCAGCAGAACATATTATGGGAATCCAAGTCAGTCTCCTCCTCCTTCTCCAATGCGTTGGGTTATTCATTAATGTGGAATTTCCAAACTTTCTTGAGGACATTATAATTGGAATTTATTTTATATATATAAAAAAACTCTCTCTCTCTCTCACTCAAAAAAAAAAAAGAAAAAGAAAAACTCTCTCTTGTCAGCCTGTGTGCTCTTATTCTCGCTCTTTTTTTTCCACACTTCACTCTTCATGCCTCCCTCCTCCTTTCACCCTCATTTCATCTGGAAGACTTCCTGGGAAGGAATGATTGCGGAAACTCCTGGAAAACGACAGCCATGCAATCCAGAAAGCATTGCTGTCTCAGCATGTACACAGACACACAGACACGACTCACTGTTTTCCTCTGAGACAAGAGGCATTTGCAGTAATGCAGCTCTACTTGAAATGGAAACTCCCAGGAGGATTTTGAAGCAAGGATTTCTGAATCATTAAACGTTTATAAAAAATAAAAAAAAATGTCTAACTTAAATATTTGAATGCAGTTTGTAGGATACGTCAGGATCTTTTGGTCAAGTGTCTTTTTGTAGTGTGAGGATTTGAAGCACTGTACTAATTGCATCAAAGAATCCAGATGCAATTGGATCTTGCACCGAACCATCCTGACAACACTGGGTGCAAGAGGGAACACACACACACACACACACACACACACACACACACACACACACACACACACACACACACACACACACACACACACACACACACACATTCAGACCTAGTCCCGATCCACCTACTGGTATTTTTGGGAAGCAGGAGGAAACCAGAAAACCTGCAGGAACCCAATACTGACACGAGGACAGCATGCAAAAAATAAATAAAAATTCAGCACCGGCCATAACCCAAGCTCAGGATTGAAGCACAGATGCTGAATTTTTTTTGAAGGTGTCAATGCTTCCTGATAAACTGCACACTTCTGTCAGCCCAACTATATATATATATATATATATATATATATATATATATATATATATATATATGTGTGTGTGAAATTAAGGTAAAGGTCAAAGGCAGGCGGTAAAACATAAAACCAAAAACTACTTCAACAAAATGTAAACAGATTCATAAAGATGGTATTCAAATCAACAATCCTGTTTCATGCATGCTTCTGATGACCCACTGTGGTCTAAAAGTCCAACCTCAATCTGACACATATTTAACAACATAAACAGATGGAACAGACGTGAGGTAAGTTCAGGCTGTTTTGAGGGTGCCCTCTAACCACATTCAATATTTTCAAGACGTGCTCCCATAGCAACATGCTGTACTCCGTCAACTAGCGTTCGTCACAAACTCAGAGAGGTGCTTCCCCTCAGCCGACATGACACTTCCTTCCTTTTCTTACTGACGTGTGTTTTATGAGCGCGTGCGAATGTGTGAATGTGTTTGTCTCGGGGTAGGATTGTAAACAAAACGTTCTCCCATCATTTACTTTGCTGACACAAGTGACCACCGCAGTCATGAGCGTGAAGTCATAACCAATTCTAACTAGTTAGAGTGGATACGCTAGGTGGAACATCATGTTTTCCTTTGTCAGTCTGAACCCTTGACCTCATGTTTGTGGTTGCATGACATGTCACAATGCATTATAGCTTCCAGAATGCATCGACTGCAGAGTATTATATGGACACTCCTGAGGCTATAAAAACTTTTTCATTTTTTTTCATCCAGAACCTCAAGCACGCTTTAAAAAGTTTAAGTTTCGCAGAACTTTGATGCTATGGTCAGATAGGGCTGATAAGTAACGTGTGCATGTGTAAGTGCGTGTGCATGTGTGTATGTGTGCCTGCGTCACCTCAGTCTGTCACTGAGCCAAATACAAAAATATCATCTTTGAGGTCTTAATGACTTATGTTTCCAAAAGTGCTGTGATTTGCAATAACAAAAATGGCCTGCTCTTTGACAAATCTAATTACTTCTGTTAACCTCAAAATTCTGTGTACAGAGGCAAAGCAGCACAAACACAAATGTATGCGACTGGCTTCTCCTGTCTGTTGCTGACACATCATGTACATTTCTATTTCACATTTTGAACTGCTAATATTTGAATGCTAATCTTCTATATGCAGCCACATCCAGTGTGAAAGCTGGGGAGGTTGCATTTGAGGAAAGTGTCGCATTTGAGGAATAGGAAAAATAGCAACCCTAACGGGCAAGTGTGTTTCCTGTTATTTTAAATATGCTAGAATTTTTCAGATTCAGACGTCTGGACACCCGTGGCTGGAAAGCACGTAGCATATATGCTGACAAAGGTATAGGTATAGTACAGAGAGTCATGAGGGTGAATAATAGTATTTTCCATGGTCATGGTCAATATATTTGTACCTGAAAGACTTTATGGCTTAAACAGGCTTGCAGATATGTATGTATGTATGTATGTATGTATGTATGTATGTACAGTATATATGTTGAGTATGTGTGTATATATGTATGTGTGTATGTATGTGTGTGTTTGTATGTATGTGTGTATGTATGTATATATGTGTGTGTATTTATGTTTATGTGTATGTATGTATATATGTATGTATGTTTGTGTCTGTATATATGTATATATACATACATACATACATACATACATACATTTATGTATGTATGTATGTACAGTATATATGTTGAGTATGTGTGTATATATGTATGTGTGTGTTTGTATGTATGAGTGTATGTATGTATATGTGTGTGTATTTATGTTTATGTGTATGTATGTATGTTTGTGTCTGTATATATGTATACATACATACATACACTTATGTATGTATTTATGTATGTATGTATGTATGTTTGTTTGTATGTATGTTTGTAAGTATGCATGTTGAGTATGTATGTATGTATGTATGTATGTATGTATGTATGTATGTATGTATGTATGTATGTCTATCTATCTATCTATCTATCTATCTATCTATCTATCTATCTATCTATCTATCTATCTATCTAATCCTCAGGGAATTTTGGCTATCATTTAGTCATGCTAATGAAGTCACAACAGTGACTATTAAGCTTGCATGTTTTGGATTTTTTGCCCATTTTAGGAAATGGATGAAATGAATTAAATATACTAGCCTGCATTACTATGCTGGCAATTTAACTAGTACCTTTTGAGAAACCGTTTGTGGGAGCAACCACAATAAATCTCAGGTAAACTATCTAAAGAAGCACAGTGCACATGGGCAGGTGAGGAATGTAGGAAGGTGTGGGTGTGTAACAAGCCCTTTCAAAGCGTCACACCCACACGAACATAGTCAACTTCCTGTCAGTTCTACCACAGTGTACCTACTGTGACTGTCTGTGTGTGCATGAAGTCACGTAAGTGTGCATGTCTATCTGTGTCATGGATACAAAAATGTTCTGAGAGCTACATGCAATTGTTCGATTGTCCAATGGACACTGTGATATTACTGCTAGACTGGGTGGGTCAAGGGCCTTTTTTACTACCAAACTGGAATGGAGAATGTGTAATCCATATGTCTTTTGGATTTGTTTTTTTTTACAAAGTTATGTCTGTGATCTGCCAGAGGTTGACCTATGCCCTCGTTCTCAATCAGATGATCATGACTCAGTTGATATGCTTCCTTAGGTGTGGCAAATAGGAAGACGACACAAAAGGCATGTCTTCTTCTTCCTTTTTTGAAGTGGACCAAAATTACGGGAGATCTTTCTCAGATTGCATCAGCCTGGCTGGTATTAACTGTAGGGGGAGTAGTGATCACAACTGCATGTGTGAATGAGACATATCACAAATTTCTCAATGAGTTATTAATTTTTTGTCCCTTTTGATTTATTACTGAAGTTGAATACGAACTTCTTCACTCTGGCTACAGAAAGATTTCACAACAACAACATAAATTAATAACCTCTTAAACTCTAAGTTCGATTTGTGAAGGGAGACTGTCCCTTGGGTTGATTTAATTCTAACACGGTCAACTTTTAATAATATTACATTAGACAGTTTTCTATTTGGTTTAAGATGAAATATAATCGTTTTGCTTTATTTTGTTTAGAAATTGGCATTCACTCATTCATCCATAGTCCTTTTCAACCACTTTATACTAGTCAGGGTTTTGTTGGTTCTTAGCTTATTCTGGGTAAAATATACTAGATGGAATGCCAATCCACATTAGGCACCACGATACGTTCACTTATCAATTAATACCAAGTAGCAATTAAGTATAGCCTTTCCACCAACTAGCAGTTTGTGGAAAGATGGACCTGGAGAAAACCCTTAAATGTACAAAAACAATGTACAAAAATTCTAACAGAGAGTCCAACTGGGACTCTTATATGTAACTGTGATGCGCCAACCCACCCCCTGTACCACCATAACACCCGTATGTTATGTTATGATATTTATGAATATGTGACTTCTAATGGATTCCTATATTCCTATATATGATGCATTCAGGCATGGGAAAAAAATGTGAAAGGGTGGATGAATTTGCATTTTGACGGACATGAGTCACAGGCCTTGCACCACTGAGGAGGAATGAGATCCTTGTTAAAAGAGAAGTAGAGCTTTTCTGCAAGGTGGATAAATAAAAATACTCTAGGAGCACAGACGGTGTGAATTGGATCTGGTCCACTCCATGGAAAGCAATACAAAATAATTAATCTAATATGACATTACAAGTGTGAGAGGTGACAGAAGTCAAATGTTAAAATGCTTATTTATATTAATAGGACTGTTATTTTTTTTCTTAAATGTATCATGTTCCAAGCTTTCATATGAACAGACAACATGATTTGGATAAAACAATAAATTTACTGTAAGCAGCTCAATGATCTTGATTTAAATAGTGCTTGTACAGTGTAAAAGGAGAAACTTTAATAAAGATCGCTGTGCCAGAGTTCACTTCCTTAGCAGACTCGGCGACCAAAAGGAAGCTAAACTAGTAGGCTGATCTCTGGCAATCATGGAATTTTTTCAAACAGTAAATGCAGAATACACAGATGAGCAGGTTCAGGTTTTCTAAAAAGAATTAATACTGAAAGTGCTTTAGCTATATGCTTTTAGTTTTAAGTCCTAAATTCCAATTTGTGTATATTTCCTCTTTGGGTCCAGACACCTGGGTTTGCCAGTGTAAAACTATATGAAAAATGTTTGTGGTCACCTGATCTACGCACTCATATGTGGGTCTTCCCCAATCTGGACCCACAATGGTGGAAGTGCACAGATGCCTAAGATGTCATTATATACTATAGAATCATAATTTGTCCTCAAAGGCACTAGCTGGGCCAAAAATTTTCCAGCATGTACAAACTGTGCACAAACAAGGCCGGTTAAGACATGGTTTGCCATTGTGGATATGGAAAAAAGTGGCCTGCACAGAGCCCTTACATCAACCCTACTGAACACCTTTGGGATTTCACATTAGACCCCAACATCAGCACCTAACATCACTAATGCTCTTGTCACCGAATAAGCAAAAACACACACTCAAATCACATTGAAAGCATTCCCAGAAGAATGGACATTATTATAACAGCAAACTGAGAACTCTAGCATGTCATGTTCAAAAGGCATGTCAAAAAACATAATGGACAAACAGCCATAAACCTTTGGTTATAAACCTATTTAAATTTCTGAGTTCTCTGTTTCCAAGCAAGCATGCCATTGTTAACCCATTTACAGCAAATACATTTACACAAATCTGATTAGCTGGATAAAAAGCTGGATATTGCTGTATTGCAGCAGAACATGTTGCTAATTTGTTCTTCTTTACTGCAAGTCCTGGGTGCAATTAAACCCACATTTTTGCATCAACAAAATTTGCATTGCCGGACAACATGTATGAAATGAACAGGTGTAAATGAGTTGGAGCAGAAATATTAAGATGCATTAAAGTCATACAGAAATTGAGACTTAGCAGATGAGTAGAATACTAATACAAGACTAGGATGGTTTAATGGTTTCAGGTTCCATTTTAGTAAGAAGAAGGGGCAAACCCCTCTCATTCTCTATATTGCTTATCCTGTAGAGGGTTGCAGGAGGATGGGGTGCCAATCCCTTAGAGGGCAAACAAGCACACATGCTCACTCACTGCACCTCTATGGACTGTGGGAAGGAACTGGAATACCTTGACGAAACCCATCAAGCACGGGGACAACATACAAAGGTTGGGCTCGAACCCTCAAGCATGGACGTGTGAGACCACAGTGCTAACCACTACGCCACTGGGACGCCCACAAAGAGCAAACCCTGGCCTTCTTTAATTTTCTTATATTTTTAGCATTTCCATACATCATAAGTCCTTCTCTGATTATTGTTCAATGGAAGCTTATAAACTTTACTGTATAAGACATAAATGTTCTGGCATTACATTGATGAATTACCAGATTTTTGTTTTTTTACACGATTTGCAATAAACCATGTAAGATTGTGATTATAAAGCTCCTTCTTTGTGTGTCTGTAGCTACTTACATACTGTATACAGTGATGGATTTGGAAACCACAGATGATTCCCATGCATGGTGAGAATCATTACAGAGAGACTGAAGTATAGGAATTGGAATGCTTGCTCTTAGAAGCCATGCCTTAAAAAATTATTTGCATTCTTCAGTGATGGGATTGTAAAAATATGTGCTGTACAGTGATGTGCACCTACATAACCCAGTCCAATGATTGCATCTAACAAACAGCGGGAGAACAAGATGAACAAAAAAAAACAGGCTTAAGTTAGATTAGTGGGGGGAATGAGGGAAACCACCTCAGTCCTAAAAGGTGCAGGAGTGCCACAGAATGTGTTAGCCCTAAAATGCCGAGTTAAAAAACAAAAAAACAAACAAAAATTATGTATGACACTGTATTTATTGAAATACTACATCATCTGTCACTTACTACATCTGTCACTTGTTTTTTTGGGGGGAGATCTCGGCACGCAAGATCATGTACACAATAATATATACAGATAACTCTCTCCAGTTCTGTCAAAAATAGAATCAACTGACAAAAATATGTAAAGCTCTTTCACATGGCACATCTAATAACGCTCTGTATGCCAGCATTCCTTACAGCATACCTTCTGAAAAAAAAGATAACATTCTAAATCTAAGCTTGCCAGAATGCCACATTAAATATACATACTATACAGAAAATCAGTGTATTATGCTTTAATAGATACTAATTGCAAGAGATTATGATTTCAAAAGTCATATTTATCTAAACCAAGGCATTGCACCTGTTGAAAAAGGGGCCAATCTAACTGGTTATGACTCATATGATCAGGTTTGTGTTGCAATGCAAAGCCCCTTCTTTCTTTCTGTTTATTTCGTCCTCCCATTTGCATTATCTACACAGGAAGGAAGACATCCAATATCACATTGTGGGCAGACGGTTGAGATTCCACCACGTGAGTTTTTAAGATGCGTGTGTTTTTTTCTTTTTTCTTGCTTTTTTTTCATACACACATGCATTCTTACACACAAAGCCAATATCAGCCTGATCTGATTGTGAAAGTGGTCTATTTTGAGCGACCTGAACTGTTTTCCAATCTCATAATGCGAGAGGCGATGACATCAGAAACAACCTTTGCAAAGGCATGTGTGCCCCTACCTAATGGAACACTTTGAAGTGCCACCTATGTGCCTCAGCTAACAGAGACGTCTTTCTGAAGTGCTGAGCTTAAAGCTGATTTGAAAGTTTTGTAAATGTTAAGAATTACTTCCTTGGTTGCTTTCTGCCAAAATCATAGTTCCTGGAACTATGAGAGCGTACAGGTGTAGGTGTTCATTGTTTGAGACAGCCGTCTTACGAATGATTCACAGTCCTTGCCACAAGGCTTATGTGATTGTTCACATACTGTTTACAGTTCATGACGGATTATGGTGAAATATGAATCACTTAATCTCCCATCACAGTTGTCAAATACATCCTCCAGTCTGAACTACATCTTAACAATGGACGTCACATACCCAATTTGCCCTAAGCCTAGTAATTATTTCAAAATCACTTACTACTGTGGGTTGATTCTAGCTACTGATACATGCTGTATGTCAGCCTTGGACAGCTGTCAATAGCAGAGCAAATGCATAAAAACTTCATACTTAGTGACGACACATGCATGTACAGCAGGGGTCGTCATTCTTGTTCTCAAGGCGTCATAATGATGACTACTTTCATTCCAAGCAGGCAGGAGTGACACCTATTTCCATTTGTTTAAAACATTTCAATCAACTTTCAAGCATGCTTCCTACTTAACTGGAATGAAAGGCTGGAGCCATGGCACCCCTTGGCGATAAGAATAAAGACCCCTTATCTACAGACATGACACACTTTGTCAATGTTCCTCGGGGTTGCATCTCTGCTTTGCAGTGTTGTAAGAACAGGAAAGCATACTGTTGCTCAACCCTGGGCCTTATGATGTGAATCTTGCGGCCTCTCGAAACGTCAAGCGGACGCTGGTTGCTACGTGGCCATTATGGCCAGAATAAGAGAAGTACAATGTGTGTTGCAATCTGGGCCTGCATGAGGGAGGGTCAGAGCTCCTCCTCTTACGGACAGTGTAGACGCCTGAGTTCCCGACAATGGCACCACCAAAAACCGGACTTCCGCTCGTTGCGGTTGTTCTTAAAATCATCTGAACAAACTTGCTCGAAGGTCCATGGATCGCTTGGTAGCACCACACAGGCCGAAAGTTAGAACGAAACAGGGAAGAGAATTGCTAGAGCTCACTTTCTAGGCAACACTTCCGTAACGCATTGCGCCGTTAGATTCTGACTTCTGACCTTACTGAATTTTCATATATAGACCATAAGGTTTAAGGCTTGGTGTAGCGACGTATAATGTAGTAACGGCCACACATTTATTAAAGATTGCACCAAGAGGTGAAATGCAGTAGA
The DNA here is from genome assembly GCA_013621035.1 of Clarias magur. NCBI lineage: Eukaryota > Metazoa > Chordata > Actinopteri > Siluriformes > Clariidae > Clarias > Clarias magur. Next base: position 161,680 of record QNUK01000614.1, on the reverse strand, counting down.
TTTTCCAGCAGATCAGTGATAAAAACCATGAAATTAACCGGTCCGTAATGGATAAATCTCTCTTGTTGTATGTTATCACGATAAATCGCTGAAATATTCTTTATTTTATTCTCCTGAGGGCATTTTGAACCCTGACCAAGACTTTTTGTGTGTTTTGACTTGTAGGATGCCAAGATTCTGTCTAACTGGCTTGCACAATTCTCCATCCATCCTATGATGCCTTCTGTGCATGTTTGTATATGTGTAGGAACATTGCTAAAACCCAATAATTGATGCTACACAGAGCATGGAAATATGGGGTACACTGCTCCTGGGTTTGCTTTTTTTTTTTTTTTTTTTTACCTCTGATAATGTTTATTTTTCAAATTAGAAGTCAGTTGGTGAAATATCTGTATAATGATCTCCATTTTGCACGACATGACAGCTGCATATTTGGCAATACTGCTTGCTGTTATCTCTTTATTGCATGACTAAGGCTGCTTGAGCATTTTCAGCAACTAAACCTTGCAATGTTATTGTGATACATGTGCAAGACAAACATGTTTGCACTATATTTGAATAATCATCCAAACAATGTGAATTGGTGTTGCGATGAAACCATTTTAATGGCAAAATTCCCCCAGAAGAAAAACTAATTTGTGATGAGGTTTGAAAGGGAGGCCTACATCAGGTGCCAATTTTTTTTTTAATGAAAAAAAAAAAGCATTAATTTTAATAATGATCTGTATTTTAAAAAATAATTGAAAGACACAAACTGAAAACAATTGACATCTAATAATACATGGAAGGTGCTATATAGTTTTATTCATACACATTTGTATTATTTGTTCAGTAATAAAGGTGTAATTACATTTTACATTGATATTCAAAACAGCCCCACTGAGTCTCTTCCTGTAATGTCTAACAAAGTTCCATGAAGAAAATTTCAAGATGTAGGGTATGTTTGAAATGTTATTTCTGAGAATATTCCTGCTCCATTTTACTAAAGCCCTTTCACTATGACCCTAACTGAAAGCTTTGTTTAACTGCTTATCAATCCATCCACCTCTTTTGTGTTTTTTCTTTTCCTTGTTGTGATGAATGACAAAGGTTGAGCTTCTAAAGGCGGTGAGCATTTTTATTTATATGGAATATTTTCAAAGACTGCAATTTCTTTATGTGTCAATACTTTTGCACATTATCTTGCAGGGTGCTAATAATTTTTAGTTGCCTGGTGAGCACTGGTGATGCATCCTGCCCCAAGTCCCCTAGAACATGCTCCGGGGTCTCTCGTGTCCCGGTACAGGAAAAGTGCTATAGAGAATAAGTGAGTGAATTTAATTTTTCTGTCATTATTTAATTTATTCAATCATTTAATTTTAATTTTACCATTTTATTGTTGCCATTTTTTCTTTTGTATCTAAGGGAAATGTAAAAAGAAGACTATATGGCAAATATGAATCATTGCTGCAAACGTCAGGGGACATACTTCAAAAAGATGACTGTGCCTGTCATGAGTTCTGTAATAATTTAGGGATTTCACTGGGACTTGGTATTGCAAGTTTGACTGTGTAAGATAATAATTACCAGCTTTATATCTCAAATTTTATTTAAAACAGACTCACTTTTCCTAAAATTCCATGGTGTTTGCAATTTACAAAAGATATTTACTTGACAAACGGCCTGTATATACACACACACACAGACACACACACAGACACACACACACACACACACATATAGTATATACACTATATATATAGTATTATTCAGTTTTTGCCTTTGCGCCATAGATGTGAGTGGATAATCCCACATAAAGGGGAGACTGTTGGTTATTTTTAATTCTTTATTCACAAACACTTTTTCTTACATGTCATTTCATTAATATATACTTGGTTAGAATGTGGAAGGAAGATTTTTATTATATGGAATATATTTATTATATTATATAGTTTTTTACAATAAATTTACAATAAAACAGTTTGACAAAGCATTTAAAAAGATTGTCTTGTGCATCTAAATTATATAGATACAACCAGTCAAAGGTTTGGCCACACCTTCTAGTTCCATGGTATTTCCTGATTTTTAATTCTTTATACATTGTAAAACAATGCTGAAGGCACCCAAAATCTGCAAGAATCACCTCTGAATAGGTGATATTGATATCTATCTGCTACTCATGATCTGTTAAGCCTTCCTAATGGCTCTAATCTCTTAATTGGTGATTTTTGAGGCTGGTAAATCTAAATGAACTTCTCTGTAGCAGGAGTAAAGTTTGATCTGGCTTTCGTGGGAAGGTCTTCATGAGAGCCAGTTTCATCATGGTGTTTGATGGGTTTTGGCGAATGCACTTGACAACACCGTTATTGCAAGCACTGGTCCAGAGAAGCTGACCTTGATGTCTTAAAATGACACCTGACTGTTGTGTGTCTATATACTGTGTGTATATATCATCAGAAATATATTAATATCAATATATAATGTATATCAATTAATTTAGTATTCAAATATTTTTCTTTTTTTATTTCCTGAAATGTATATATATATATAAATAATACACAATTTAATATACACAAAAATATAAAATCAAAAGAATCTATTTAGTATGAAATCTGAAGTGTCCAAGAAACCAAACCTGACCAGCCTGATTCTGGTACTGGCAGGAAATGAATCATATGAAGAACATGAAAGTTCATTCATTAGTTCTTTGTCCCTCCCACTTACCCCATGTAGGGTCACACAGGGCCTGGATCATAACCTGGAAACACCAATCAGCATACAACACATTTTTGGAATGTGGGGGAAAACTGGAGTACCTGGAGGAAACCCAAAAAGCACATAAACACATTAAAGTTCATTAACAGTGATGTGATTCAAATAGTTAAAACACTCAGATTAAATACTTAATAAGGAAGTAAATAATTCAGCATTTTATACAATGCACAGCCAATGTTATAATTTTGTTTAGCTTGTTGCTTTCTAAAGATTTTGTTATAGCTTTTCTGTGGAAGGGAGAAAAGGAAATAAAAATGTCACACAATAGTGAAAGAACTCAAAAACATAAAAAAAAAAAATAGAGAAGCGAGTATAACCACCCACGAAAAAACAGTTAGAAAGAAAAAATAGCTTTGGCGGAACTGGTTTACAGTGTGCTGCTCTTAAAACGCTTGAATTTAACGCAGATGAATCTCAACCACGCCATTCCTAGAGAGATTACTTCCTGGAATAGCGCTCACACAAGGCAGGAGAATGTGTTTGTCCGGGAAAAAAAGTAAAAAAAAAAAAAATAATAAGCGTGTAAGTGTACAGAATCGGGGCTCGTCTCAGCGCGTGGGCTGCAGCAGCACTTGGTTTGTTTTGCAGGACGAATTGCGCAAGAGCCGTTTACGACCGCGACACTGCCGGTAAACTCCGGTCGGGAACAAAAGTGGGCGTGGTTTTCCCTCCAGGACAGCGGCGCTCATGGTAAGAAAGCTCATGTGGGAAAACCCAGCGCGCGCGATCCAGGGCCACGGACACGAGCATGACTCCTTGGGGCGGGGCTTAATCTACCGCTTCCGGTGATTGACCCATCCTGTGCCAGAGGGTCGGAAAGTCCAAAATGTCGCGTGTTTCGTGTACCCGTGTGTTCACAGGATACAAAGGTCTTATTCGGGCTTGTAGTGTACGTATCAGCGTTTTTACACGGCGGAAGAGAAGTTAGAAACATAATTAAAGGTGGAAAAAAGTTCTGCTTAGTCCTGCCTGAATGACTCGCTGATTCAGAAGACAAGTTTCCCAGCTTCCCATTTTTAAAAAAAAGTGAAAATGGAGTTAACTACAGGGCAGCTCTGGGATAGATTTAATTTTAAAAAGTGCTTTATTAAATTAAAAGGGGGTTAGTTTAATCAGTTATCATACTGCTTATCTTGTGTAGGGTCACGTGGGTCCTGGAGCCTCACCTATGCACACACTCACATACCCTATTATAGAATTTATAGGCAAATTGGAAATGCCTACAGTGCATTGCAAAGCACGCAAACAAACCCCAACCCTAGAGGTATGAGACACTCACTCACCGGCTATACCATCTTATCAGGGACATGGGGGGCCTGGAGCCTATCCCAGAAGATTTAGGGCACAAGGCAAAGTACACCCTGGATGGGGTGTCAATCCAGTGCACACATATACACAATCACACACTACGGGCAATTTGGGAACGGCAATAATGGCATGGGAAACCAGGAAACCCACCAAGCACAGGGAAAAAACAAAAACTTCATGCACACAGACCCATGGTGGGAATCGAACCTGGACCCTGGAGGCGCAGGCAACAGAGCTAACCACTAAGCCACCAGGTGTGAGACCACAATGTTAACACAGTGAGGCCACCAGGTCTGAGGCAACATTGTTATTATCATTGTTGATCACATTCAATCAGCCTGTAGTTCTACTACTTAAAAAAAGGTCTGGCACTTAGGTGTGAGTATTTGTGCATCTGATCTGATTATAGATCAGCTGTTAATTACACAAAAATGCATTCTACAAGAGTCTACAGAAAACATAAAAAGATTATTTAATGTTCGACTAGATTTACTACTCTTTCAATACTCTTAAAGATCTGTGAGTTTTTTAAAAGTTAATGTGAAGAGGTGGAAATTAACTTTCTCTGAGCTTATCACTAGTATCACATCATGGATGCTTTGGGGATAATAGGCCCCCCTGTATGTTCAGGCTCATAACCTTCGATACAAATAGCTCAGACAATATCTTAAATCTGATTCAATACTGATACAGACTGATACAGTATTTTATTTAGCTTATTGCTGATACGCAGTATTACATTAATACTGTATGTTTTTTAAAGGTTTACATTTTTTCAGAAGGATAAGCAAGCCAACTAAGATAACTCATAACTTTTCATAAGAGCCTGATGTTCATGATACCAGTCAAGCAGTCTAGGCCACTATCATTCTCACTACTGATACCTGATATCAAATTGGTACATACCTAGGAGTACTTTTGAGATTAGATTAGACTAATTTAAAAAACAAATAAGCAACTATGAAAAATGTGAATGTCTTACAGAACCACAAGTGCCAAAATCCCTGTTAAAATGAATGCTTCTGATCATTATATAAAGACATCACTGTGAAGTCATTTTATACATTCAACCAATTTAATGTTGTAACCCGGAGTACTGTAACATCTATTTGTGTTTTGTTCTTAAGAAATATTGCTTTTGTCACTTCACATTTTTTATGATATTTAACAAAAATAAATGCACATAAATCACAATGTTTGGTTTAAACAATACTACATTTTGCATGTGAGAAAAAAATCTGTAACACAAAATGTGAATAAAAAGGATATTTAGGCTAATGGTTCTTAATGCTGTTAGGAAACATTATTATTATTATTATTATTATTATTATTATTATTATTATTATAGAAGTATATATTATTATTTTAGAAATAGCATATTGGTGTATAAATTGTATCTTAAATGATATAGTTTGTTACAAAGTGTCCACATATGTTGTTTGAAAAGCTGTAACATCACTATTGTTCTTCTGGTCTAAAATCAAATTTTTGTATCAGCATAGTAGCTGTACTCAAGTAGTGCTTGTGATGGTTGGGAAACAGAAAAAAGCCACTTTGAAGGAGAAGGAAGTGGACATTGAGCAACACACAGCTACCCTGCCTTTCCCCTCCAGAATGAGAAGTGTTGTGAAATGTCTCTCATGCAAAAACATTGACAGATCACCAGACCCATTAGTTTTTTCCACCAAACGTTTGGCTATTCAGTTAAAAAATAAAATATATTATTCAGTTAGCTAAAAATTAATAACATTTTTTTCTGATTGTCTGACATCAGCAAAACAATATTCATAAGCCTAGCTGGCACAGAAATGTAATCCTGAAAGTTATGTGTCGGCAACCCCTGTATCTATATTCTTGGTGACTCCCAAGCCTATCACACAAATACTGAAAATGAGGTTGCTATACACCATTGATAGGATGTGTCTATGCACATGGCACCATACACAAATACTCACACCTAAGTGCAATTTACATTTACAAAGTTGTTAATCCTCCTCCAGGTTTTTGGGAGGTGGAAGAAAACCAAAACAAACATACTTTGACACGCTGAGAACGTGCGAAACTCCACATAGATATTAGACAATACTCAGGATCAAACCTGGGACTATCGAGCTGTGCATTGCTGTGCTGCCTCTTGAAATTCATCAGATTAAAAAAAAACGAGAACAACAAATTGATTCTCAAAAATCGGCTCAATAAACCTAGAAGAAGAATTTATACTATTTCTGCATTTCCTTTCGTAGCATAATGTTAAATTCCACTGATTTAAGATAACTTAAAACCCTTAATAAACACATTAAGGCCTGACATCTTGCATGTAAATGTAGCATCATGATGAAACATACATTATCAATTATATATAAACGTATATCATTAATATTCTGTGTAATGTTAACTATGTTTTAGAAGTGTGTGATGATTTTCCTTACTTGCTCCAGGCAAAAGTAGAATGTTTAGACAAAATGATGGTAAGTAATATAAGATTTAAAACATAAGACTGCAGTTTACATTCCATTTCACTCCATACAGTACATTATATTTGATAAAACTACTGTAAGTGTCACAGATACCTGTGATTCACCTCGTCTCTCTCTCTCTCTCTCTCTCTCCCACCCTGTATTGTCATGGTGATGACCTCTGATAAAGAGGTGGGGATGGGGGTTGTCTTCTTCAACTGCACCTACCACTGAGCACCTGTCTGTCTCGTTCCTCTGCACTCAGTCTTACACCAATCAGCCATAACATTAAAACCATTAACATTAACACCAACTAGGTTTTGGGTGCCCCTGGGGAAGTTCTGGTCTCTTGGGGTGTGGCTCTGCTGGGCCACTGGGGGTGTGCTGTGGTGGCTGGCACCAGCATATTGGCAGCAGACCCTTGGGGCCTCAATGGATCGGACTTTTGGCCTGGTGCATGAGTAGTTGATCAGATTGGGAATTGGGGGCTTTTGAGGTCTCGGGGCTCTTTGCTAACTGGGTCTTGTGTGCTTCAGGCTGTGGTGTGCTGTGGTGTTCTGCGGTATTTTTATTGCGGCAGCATTGACTTTTTGCACCAATTTGTGCTTTATTAACTTTTCTGTGGGATTGCACCACACAGGCTGGTCTTTGGTCCCTGTGGGCATGGGTGAGCTTTGGCTGTCCATGATCTTGTCCAGTTTGCTGGTGTATAGTTTGTGATCACTGTTATTCATTTCACCTGTCAATGGCCATAATATTATGGCTGATCAATTTACACAGCAGCTCTGAGAAGATAAACTACACGGCACTAGCAACCTAATAAGCAGGTTTAGCCACATCACCATCCAAAAAAAAAAGAACACACACAATACACAATACTGTCTCAGGGCCAATTTCCCATGTAAGCTACCTTTTTGTGCTGTGATGCAACACTTTTTAAATTTGATCAGGCTGCTATAATATCAGTGCTTTAGAAAACCTCAGCACAGGTTAGTTTATTAGATACTGTGGATAGAAATATGTTGCCATCATTACACTTGTGAAGTTTATTAAGGCCCAGAGCACTGTGGTTAATGATAGCCTAGGACTTTTTTTTTATTAAGGGCATAATGCTCGTGTATATTAGAACAGTTTTTTTATGTCAGTAATATGACGAAAGCTTAATTTGGACGATTTAGTATTATGAGTTTTATATTTCTGGACTGAGATATTTTAAATGCCCAAACATAAACATCTTAAATCTTTGACACCTCGTAAAAATTACATTATGAAAAACCTTATGACCATTAAGACTCTTCTCTCTCTTGTGTACCCTAATATGTGTGTGTGTATTTGAGAGAGAGAGAGAGAGAGAGAGAGAGAGAATTTAGAGAAGAACCAGCTACACTTTGGTCATATTGGGGCGTTACTGATCTAGCCTTGACCCTGAGAGACTCTGAGAGAGCACTGAACTCGTAGGCTATTGACAATGCCTGTGTGTTTTAGATAATTCTTCTTTACTGCTAGCTAACATGGACAAAGGACAAACCCGTAAAATTCCTCTTATATGTTTTGAATGAAAATGTTCATTTTCTTACCAGATATTGCCAGCGATCATTAACATATCATTTGCATTATCTCTGGCTACAGGGATTTTACATCACACTAAAGTGTAAGAGTGTAATGGATCTTGCAGTGCTTAATATTCGTCAGCTATTTACACATTATGTGATGCAAGTGAATAAATATGGAATACTTTCTTGCCAAATATTTTTATACTATCTTTCATCCAAAAACAGTGATGTATATTGATATGATTTTTTTTTGTATAACTAAAATGTCTAAAGATGTTAAGTCTCTCCAGATAAAAAGGTGTGCGCGCCTAAAGCCAGTGCCATCAGACGAAAATACAGTCAGACAACCAAGCTCAAAAAGAAATAAAAATCATTTAATTCAATAAAATATGATATAACAATACAAGAAATCTACCATTATTCTGTTTTAGCAGACTACTTCATTGCATGGCCAATACTGTTACAATGCGTTGCATCATACCTCTGCAGTACAACTCTTCCCTCGACAGCCACTGCCCCAGATTATGGGGGAAAAAGTATTTAAATAACAGAGTATTATTAAAACAGTCGACATTTCACCCGTACAAAAATACTGTACAGAACAAAGTACATGAGCGTGCGTCCACAACACCACCAGAGTGACAGTCATTGAGCATGGGAGAAAGTGTTGCGCAATCCAGGCGCCAGTCCCCTTTACACGCTCTTTTGCTCTTGTAAACATTTTTAAAAGCATTGTTCGATATTTTCACAAGTCATTTTGTAAAAACAAAACAAAACAGAACAACAAAAAAAAGGACATAAAAACGTACTCTTTGGAATTGATGGTTTACAGTCTTGCGTACGCAGGTAGTTGAAGTAAGCGTTAGCACTGGCCGGTGGCGGAGAGCAGGTTGCGCAGGGTGGCCAGCTCCCGGGACAGCTGCTCTACACGTTTCTGCAGCCGCTCGTTTTCAGCCGCCAGCTCCAGCACTTTGTGCTGCGTCTCCATATTGCGCATTTTCGCTTTGTCCCTGCTCTTGCGCACGGCCTGGTTGTTGCGCTCACGCCGCAGCCGGTATTCATCGCTGTCCTTGTCCAGTCGCTTCTTGCCTTTGCCTGTGGACGGGATTTTCCCGCCGGGTTGAGGCGATCGGGATTTGCTGGGCGGAGCGGGCGTGCCAGGCGGGCTGGAGCACGACGAGGACGCGTTGGAGATGTTGCCGAGGCTCCCACTGGGCGCCGTCTGGTACGGCAGGTAGGAGCGCATGTCGAAGCCCCCCGATCCGTCCATTCGTGGATCTTCGTTCACGTCGCCTCGCCACTGGTTTTTACCGTACGCGCCCAGGAAGTCCGGGCTGAACACGGTGTCGAGGCGCGTCTCCTGCAGCTCCGAGTAGCCGAGCTGGCTCCGGTTGGCTTCGCGCTCGGTCAGCGGCGCGTAGCTCTTGTAATCGGGCGCCTCCGCGGCGGCTCGCTTGCTCTTGGCGTCCCCGCTGACGGAGAAGTCTGCAGTGAAGATCTCCTCGGCGTGGAGTGCCGGCTGCTGGTAGTGGAGAGCGGAGTCCAAGTAGATGCTGAAGTCGATCGCCTTCTCGTGCTCGGAGATGCCGAGTTTCGTCATCGAGCCGTCAGTGGAGGGTTTATACACACCGCCGTGGACGGGACCCAGACTGTGGCCGCTGTGGAATGCAAGGCAGTCCCTTTCGTAAAAACCGACCACTTCCATGGATCTTAACACCCGCCGGATTGCGGCAGGACGATAAAGCAGGGACTGATTGCCCTGACAAAAGTTTACACACCCGAACTGGTGTAAAACCAACAACAAAACAAAACAGCAACAAGCACTGCGAATGTCTTGGTTAAAAAAAAGAAAGAAAAAATCTTCTTGAAACACCAATTATGAAAGTTGACAAATCTGTCTGATTTGATCTTGCTAGGCACCGAGTGCTCGCATGTGAACGCGCTGTCAAAGTCCCACGTCGGAGGCGGATATATATACCCCTCAGGAAGTGGGTGTGTCTCTTCACCGTCGGAAGAAAAGAAAAAAAACGCTCCTAGTGAAAACCGGACTAAACCTGCTAGTCTGTGTTAACCGAGATGGGATGTCATTTTCCCCTTACTACAAAGTACACCAAACAAACATATCAACGGTATATCAGCTTGATTCGACCCCCAGGAGCCTAAAATAGCCCACTGTGTAATCAAGACCTGGAAAGTTGAAGCTATTCTGAAACAAACACAATATGGTTCAAATCAGAAAATCTGATCAGCCCCTTTGGCAGATATAACATCTACACATTTCATGCTGTTAAACAAAACAAAATGGAACAGCAACATAACACCACATTCATAGATAAGGTTAAAATCTGCCCTGTTATTCCTTACATATCACAGATGATATATAGGTAGGCTATGTAGTGATGTACTGTACACTTAATGGTATGATGGACCTTTCTTTCCATGAAGCATTAAAATACTTAGATACTTATGCAAGAAATATAGGGATCTATTATGTCAGTCATCATTAGGACATATTTTAGTTTAAACACAATACATACAGATACAATATAAATATTGTTCAAAGACAGAAACAGTCAGCTTAATTAAGCCCTCTGTACACTGTCCGATAACAGCAGGCTTATCATATCACACTACATGAGATGCTGGCAATAAACTCCTGGCCAAATTCTGTCACAGATTTTGCAATATGATGTACACCAGACAATACAATAAAGATTGTCTGAAGATAATACTATAACAAGGAAACTTAGGATTTAACATTTTAATTCAACCTTGCATACGGACGAAGGAAAAAAAAAAAACATCAGTCGATTAAAAAAAAGTCTTTGATGTTTAATTTGTGATTTGCATAGAAGTCTGACTTTGTTAGCTTTGGCACACCCACTTTTTACAATCATAGAACATTCCTGATGGAATTCTGCATGAAGATCCTGTTTCAATGGGGGAAAAAAGTTACATTACATTACAGATAAACAGAAAAAGTTACTTTACAACTAAAGAGAAAGACGAAAAAGAGGATGATAGAAGTTTCCTGTTCTCTATATGAATTTTTGAATGTGCTTATATTTTTGTCCGAATGAAATAACTGTTCCAAATGATACTTCAGGCATGACACACTAGATCAGAGGACTCCCATAGGACCACAGCATGGCATTTTACGCTACAATTGCATAGCTCCATAGTGTGGATTAAATGATTAATCATGGCTAGGGCATGGGGAGAAATCTTCTTGAGAAAAGCTGACAGCGGGCAGCTCACCATCCCAGCAGTTTCTCACTTATGGCACAAATTTCAAGGTCAATGTCTTGCTTCATAGCTTCACCAACATATAGTACCCCAGATGTAAGCATTTCTTAACACAATGAAATAGGCCAACCCTTTCTGTTTCAGTTATCTACTTAATAATAATGATAACAGAAAGTAGATGTGGCCTGCTGAGGTATAAAGAGACTGAATGGATCTGATACACTACGCATTTCTAAAACACACACTCACTGCAGCTAAACACAAACAAACACTTTATGAGGTGGCTTTAAAAAAATCATTCAACATTGGTGACTTTGCTGTTGACATACTGAGTAAATCCGAAAGTGCCCATGAGCTACGAAGAACTGTAGTTTGTAGACTTAAAAGCAATTGCCACACTGACACCTGGTGGAAGCTTTGTGTTACTGCATGAAAGGGCGTTATAAATTTCCTGCGAAACAATTTAGCGTGTAAAGTAGTGTCAGGTTGCAAATTATATGCAAACACTTTGCAAATTTAAGTTTTTTTTTGTGCTCTTATTTGTTGTGATGGGACGTGTATATTTATTTGCTGTACTGGGTGTAACAGTTGTATAAGCAACACAATTTGTTTGAAAATGGCATGCTTGGTATACTATTCCACCACCGGTAATTTTGTGGAATAGTATGCCAAGAATGCCATTAAAAAAAATTGTGTTGATTGTGTTGGGCCTTAGCTTGACCAGGGCCATCAACTGTATCTGCTTTAGGGGCACTGTCTCTTGCCTGACCCTGCGCTCTGATCCCAACCTCCTAACAACTTAGGATATTTGAAGAAAAAAAAATTCCACTGTACTGTAATGTTTTGGCACATAAAAGGCTTCTTCTTCCTATAACGCTAAATCTGTCACAATGCAATCTCTAATATGTAGTAGCTTTACTTAGACAAAAAAAAAAAAAAGCTTGCTTAGCCTCACCAGCTGACGGGTGCGAAAACACTGACTGATCAGGGCATCCTTGCCAGGAGGTAAATGCTGTAAAAAGAAGTTAATGCTACTAATGCTAACTCGGAGGGAATTTGAAAATTCCTAATATTTACTGATCATCTACAATCAATCTAGTCTAAGAATTTGGCAAACTTCGTCTGCGAGCTCGGCCTGTATTTGGCAGCTGGTCAGACTAAGCTGCATTCTACTGAAGGTTGTAATTAAATGTAATTATTTGATTCAGAAGAAAACATAATTGATTATGGTTCTGCTAATATTTGCATTGCAGTCATGTTCAAAGGCTTGAACAGTTTGACTGCCCTAAAGCCTTCAAAAAAAAAAGAAAAAAAGAGAGACATCAAAGAGTACCACATTTGGTTTGCAGTGACTGTGAAAATGCTGTGCATAAAAATGAAAAACTGTATACACGTAAATTGCACTGACAGAGTACATTGAGTACACTGGCATACATATTGCATTGCATACTGCACAGTGTAATAGTGCATAGTGCATAGTGTGTATTATAGGCCCACCTGCCCAATATTAAATAGGTCCCCCCTTTTGCCACCATAACAGTGATGCACTGTGTGTTCTGACACCTTTCTATCACAATCAGCATTGACCTTTTCATCAATTTGATCTACGGTAGCGCCTCTATTGGATCGGAATACATAAGACAGCCTTCAGTCCCCATGTGCATCAGTAAGCCTTGGTCACCCATGAACTAAAAAAAAAAAAAAGGTTAATTTGCTCCCAAATACACCCCACCCACTTCCAGCCCCAATTTTAAATATAGATGCAAGCACCCATGAGCGGGTCCAAGCACCTCTGCCATCTCCACCCGGGCGCACCGCACAACCTGTGTGCCTTTTAAGCTCTAAAAAGAGAGCTCTTAAAGACCTTGAGACCTCTAAAAAGCCCGGGATGCTGATGTTACTGAATAAGTTAAATTGTCATTGTGGTGCGCCCGGGTGGCGGTGGCGCAGGTACTTGAGTCAATCATTGATGATCGATGAGCAGTGATGATCGGCCCAAACACCGCTGTGTGACATACAACCTGTGGGTCTTTTGAGCCCTGCTTGCTCATGTCACCCAATGTGGACCAGGTTTGGTGGCGAAAATTATATGATGAAAAACCATATTATGAAAAAAAATTTTTTTCTCTCTAGTATATCCTAATGTGTGTGTGTGTGTGTGTGTGTGTGTGTTGTGTGTTTAGGATGTGTAGTGTGTAGTATTTGTGTGTAATGTGTGTGTGTATTTAACAGTGCTGATATCATAAATGTGCATTTTGCAAATGACCTAAAATATCTGACCTCATGTTGAGTTGAGCCCATGACATGCATAGTGAATATTGTTAAATTTTGTCCATGTTTGACATACGTGCAAGTGTGTATGAGCTATGCAGCGATTTTCATGAGTTTTGAGCTTGTTTGAGCACTCGCACATTTATGACATCAGCATCTTAAAACAGCATTATCAGAGCAATGGTCATGACAACATATTCATGGGGTCACGGTGCAGATGTTCTAGTGCTTGGGCCCTAACAAGATACTGTGAGAAGGTCAGAATTGTAATGTCTACTAAAGGTGATCCAAGGAAGGAAAACCAGTAAACTGAAAACATGGTCATGCTGGCCAAGGCTCACAGATGCACATGGAGAGTGAAGGCTGGCCCATGTAGTCAGATTTAATAGAAGCGCTACTGTAGCTCAAATTAAGAAAAAGGTTAATAGTGGTTCGAGTAGAAAGGTGTCAGGACACACAGGTCACTACTGTTTTTACTGGCAAAAGCGGGACTTATTCAATAATAGGCGGGTGGTTATAATGTTATGGCTGATCTGGTATATCTGGGCATTATAGAAGCATAGGCTAGAAGTGAACACAACGTGCAAAAAAAAAAGCACACTAAAGCTTCTTCCTAAAGAATTATCAGTGATTCTCATAATGCACTGTAATAAATTACTGTGCACAACACAATACAAAATAACTATAAAACACTTTTACTTTTGTAGGGAATTGGAAGTGGGGAGCTATTTTAGAAACAAACTGGTATGTCTGAAACTGCAACCCATTCACTAATGGACTATTCTTGGTATTTTTCTTGGTAATTTCCTAAACTTACTCAGAGCTTTGTGAGAATGTCCAGTTCTCTCATTCAGGGTTTCTGTCTTGTGGTTAAAATAATGACAAATAATACTTGTTGACAACCTTTTTTCCTATGACTAAGATGAGACAATGACAAGATGTTACAGATATCAATAAACAGTGACAGTGATTAAATCAGCATGCGATATTGTTGACGAGCAAAAATGCAAGACTAAAATGTGGTTAAAAAAAAACTAATAAAACATCTGTGTTTAATTTTCATCAACATTTAATTTTGTCACCATACACTACAATACGGCGTTCATTCATTATGGCATAACCAGCAGAATTTCCCGGGTCACGGCGCGTGGCAGTGATGGGATGTTACAAGCTCAGTCATCTTTAACTCTTCGTCATGACAGCAGTATTACTCGGGCGAAAGAGAAGAGACGATATTTGTGCCCAGTTTCTTTATATTGAACCAGATTGAATACAGATGTGTAGTCATATCGGAGTGTTATTTTATAGCTGAACCATTGACAAACCAAAGTACATTCAAGTTGGTGTGTACAGTATTTTCAGTTTTATTATGTTCTTCTATTTCCATTGTTCAAAAAATAGAACTGATTTCAAAACGTTTCAAAACACTGTATTGTCCATACTGCTGATATTGTCTTGTGCTAGAAAAAAAAAGTGTTTTTGTGTGTTTTTTTTAAAGAGTATTGGACATGCAGGGATTAAATAAGATACTTCGTTTGTGAAAAACTAAAAAAAAAAATGGTTTGGGCTAGACTAGATTGACTGTAGAATTAATTAATAATAATCTTATTGTTAAATGTTAGGTTTTCATTGACTAAAATTTGACTAAAATATTTAAAGGTTGCTTTGACTAAAACTAGACTGAAATGCCCAGTCTGTTAGTCAACTAAAACTGGAGACTTAGGGGACAAGGTGGGGTTACACCCTGGACAGGATACCAATCCATCACAGGGCACACATATGCTCATATACACACGACGGGCAATTTGGGAACACCAATTAACCTAATCTGCATTTCTTTGGACTGTGGCAGAAAACCAAAGTACCCGGAGATAACCTACCAAGCACAGGGAGAACATGCAAACTCAATGCGGAAAGAGACAGGAATCTAGCCCGGCCAGGAATTGAACCCGGACCCTGGAGACGCAAGGTGACAGTGCTAACCACTACACCACTGTGCCGCCTATGATAAAAAAAACTAACAAGGGCATTTATCCTGGGACTAAGTCTAAGACTAAAATGAAAATAGTACTAATAATCCTACTAATCAAATAGTTACTCACTCATCATCTATACTGCTTTATCCTGCATGCCCGATGCACCGGATGGCAGATAGGTGGACCAAAAACTACCTGTATACATGGTCGAGTGGAGCATGGAGCCTATCCCTGGAGGGCACATGTCGAGGTACACCCTGGACAGAGTGCTAATCTATTACAGGGCACACATGCATACACACACTACAGGCAATTTGGGAATGCCAATTAGGCTAATCTGTATTATTATTATTATTATTATTATTATTATTTTGGACAGTGGGAGGAAACCAGAGCCTCCAGAGGGAAACCACCAAGCACAGGGAGATCATGCAAACTCCATGGCAAAAATACCAACCACTACACCACTGTTCCACCACTAGTCAAATATTAGACATATTATTTAAATGTGTACAGTAATATTATTGATTTTTTGGAAACACCATGAATTTAAATCTTTGAACCTTTCCACACTCACAACTTATTTTTTAATGAAAATTTCATTTGAGCAACTGTTTATTGTTGTGGTACTTTTTGAGGTATATGGGGTTGGATTGAATCAATAAGAAATAAAATATAATAACTTTTACAATAAGTTGGTGTGAGTCACGTTCCCTAGATTAAAAACCATGGTCCTAACAAAACAGTGAACACTCAAGTGGGTGTGGTTTTGGAGCGTCGTTTAATCTAAAGATGCGTTCTGATTGGTGGCATAGAGGTGGTGTCACAAACACGTCAAAAAGCTTTGTGTAATCATAGTGGGCGAGATTAGTAACAGGAAGTCATTACAGCGACTGATGATTGGAGGAAGGTGCACGTGACCGTGAGGGCTTGGGCGTGGTTTGTAGTTTGAGGAACTGATCCGACTGGGTTGACATCCTCACCGGGGGAGAGTGAACTAAACCCGGAGCCAACATGACCAGCAACCCGAGTGAAAGCGCGGCTTCGGAGGCGAAAGATCAGGCAGGCGAGCTGAGCTCTGTGTCTCGGGCTCCGGTCAGATGGGGTCCTCAACACGCCGGCGCTCGGGAGCTCGCTAATTTATACTCTCCAGGTGAGAAAGCGCAGGTTTGTGCTTTAGCACGATAGCTTAGCCTGGGACAGTTTTGCTGCTAACGAAGCTAGTCAGGTTTATTGGTACTACAAAATGTGGTCGAGTCACGAAACGTGCAGAAGTTTCTGCTTCATGTTTAGATGCGTATTGTATGCTAATAATGCGTGATGGTGTAAGTTAGTAGCTGCTCGTTAAATGATTAGGAAATGTACAGTGAGGCGGGTTTATAAATTGCATACGTTAGTAGTACAGCCTGTGAGATCCTGCTGTGGTTCTGTTTAATGTTAATCTGAGTGATCACACACACACCCTCATGTCACTTCCATATGATCATGCTGGGAGGGGCGCGTGTTAGCACGCGCGTGTGTGCGCGTGTTAGCACGCGCGTGTGTTTGCTCAACATCTCTATTGGAGAGAAGTCGTGTCACTTCCAGATTTTATTTGTGAAGTCGTAAATCCATTTCATACAGTTTTATGCCCGAGTTGTATTTATAAAGCCAGTTCTAGAACAATAATAAAAGAAAATAAGTACAGAGGTAACACAGATATAGAAATTTAATAAAGCACAGAGGGAGTTCAGTTCTGTTACAATAAATGTAAACAAACTGTGTAAAGCGTGCACTTGGATATTGTGCAAATGGAAGCTGCCACAAGCTATTTCAGTCTCCTCATACTACCAAATACCATCATTACTACTGCTACCAATAATAAGTACATTTACCACTATTAATATTAATTATTATTACTACTACTAATTTCCTCTTCTCCACCTTCTCCTCCTTCTCCTCCTAATAATAATAATAATAATAAGTACTTCTCATACTGATTAATACTACTACTACTACTAATAATAATAAGTATTAATAAATTGCTACTAAAGCAATAATTACCACTGCTTCTTCTATCTACTACTACTACTAATTAATACTCTCACTACCACTACAAACAATAATTACTACTCCTATGACTAATAGTTAATACTACTATAACTAATTGTAATTAGTACTCCTATGACTAATGACTTCTATTACTATTACTACTACTATTATTGAATAATACTACTACTGTTATGAGTACTAATTTCTACTTAATAATGGCAACATCAACGTAATTGTTATTAATATAATTTATATGAATAACAATAATTGCCACTATTACAAATAATAATTAATACTACTGCTCTACCTAGTTGTAATTTTTACTCTTATGACTAATACAACTACTTACTGTATTTACTGCTCCTACTACTACTACTACTACTGATAGTACTACTAAGTGCTACTCCTACTACAACCATAATTTAACAACCAAACTACATAATGGCAATAGCATCAACATCGATTCTAGTGTACTACTACTAATAACAATCTCGCTACCTCTACTTACAATAATTACTACTCTAGTGACTAATATGAATTACTACTATTCATAATAGTATATATAAATTCATATAAATTATTGCCATTTCTACTATTATTAATAATTAATACTACTACTACAACTAATAGTAATTACTACTCATGTGACTAATGACTATTCCTACTACTAACAGTATTACTACAAATACAATTAATGATAAATTCTACTACTAATACTACTGCTAATTGCTACTCCTACTACTAATAATTATTATAGTAATAATAATGGCACCAGCATCGACATAGATAGTACTACTACTACTAATAATAATAATAGTGCAAATAGGCTCTTGTCCTGGCAGGTGATGATTTACTTAAGCATGTTTGCCATTAATTACTCATAGACCACATCACTGCATACTAATAGAACATAAATAATTAAAAAGTAAACAGGTTTCACAGATGACACATTATTTATCAGAAAAAAATAATCAGTGTTAATAAAAAACAAACAAAACTAAAATTGTCTAAAAGTTTGCATCTTTCTTTTCCAGAGTTGTAATCCATTTACATGCTTTGTGATGGCTCCACTACAGTATAACTCTGAATCCTATGAATGGGCTCCTTCAGATTAGGTCTTGAGAGTGGGACGGTCAAAACAAAACATCTTTTGAAGCGATTGGATTGTTGTCATGTTGCAGAACAGATTTGTGCTTTGTCTTTCTTGGAATAAAAAATGTTGGTCCAGGGCTTGGAAACGAGAGGTGTTGGTGCCTTTTCCGTGATTCAAATGCATCATGTGGATGACAATTATTTTTCTTTCAACTTTACATGAGCTGTTTTGTTGTAATGCAAACAGCAGTTCTAATGTAGTCAGGGGCTACATGTAGTTTGTTGAAAAGTGAGAATTTGATTTAACTTATTGAGATCTTGTGGTCAATGAGTCTACATGCGGCTACATGCACAAGATAACTAGATTATAGGTAGAATACACTACCAACATAGTGATTGCCTGCTGTTTATTGCCTTTGTACACCGATCTGTCATTACATTAACACCACCCAAATTTAACACATATGATTAATTATTGATTGATTATCAACTGCTGTATATACCTGGTGACAGGATTATTAGTTCCCAAGGATTGCATGTGGGGAGCAAAGGCCAGCCTTTCTGTTCTGATCTCACAGGAAAAAGCAGCACAACAAAAGTAAATTCTGGCCAAAATAGAAAGGCACCAGGACACAAAGCGAGCCACAACCCACAGCACACGGGCCCAGCAAACATAGAACCCAAAGCCACAGATCTGGCCGGACTCCTCAGCTCCCAGTCTGATTGAGCACTCATTGGATGTGATGGACAAACAAGTCTGGTCCACGGCAATTCTACCCCACAACCTACAGTACCCAAAGGATCCACAGCGAAGTCCTCATGCCAGATATAAAGCATTTCAGGAGATATGTACCTTTTCATTAAGGAATGGATAATGTCATGAGGTGTGTGTCAGGAAGCAAGAGTAAGAGGGAGCGAGTGAGTGTAAGAGAGAGAGATCGCAAAAGATGGATAACGTCATGTTGTGTGTGTTTGTGTGAGAGAGTGTGAACATGTGAAAGAGCGAGTGAGCAAAAGAGAGAGAGCGAGAGAACATAAGTGACAACATGGATAGACCATGAACCCACAGTAATACCGGCTGTCTTTTGCGATGATTGAGCACAGGACAAATGCAAATGCTGAAATGGCCTTTTTTGTAAAGCTGTGTCTATGTAAGCTCCACAACACTACACACTGGCGAAGAAACAGTAGAACTGTGAGAAGTAATCTGCATAATGATTAGCGGTCACCACATACAATCTACTATACAACATGCAGACATGTTGGTGTATGCACTATGTCTGATTATTGTGTATATTATCGACGTGCTCTCTCATCGGTCCACTACGCCGAGTCTTTTTTTTCCTCCATGCGGCCATTTCACACATGATGAAAAAAGTGATTTAAACCGAATGCGCATAGAGACAAATGGTCCGCTGTGCCGACTCCTAACGTGAGCAGCCAATAGAAGAAGTGCACAGTGAAAGCACGTACTGTAGATGTGTTTGTCCTTGCCATGTGACAAATGGAAATGTGCAACAGAGCATAGAGAAATAAAGCCCTTAGGAAAATAAAAACATTTCTGAGAAACATGTGAGATAAGGTTTTAAAAATGGTTGCTCATCAGAGAAGGTAGTAAACAATTGATAGCAAGTTTTGCTGGTTCTTGTCTAATGGAGACCGCTTTCCACATATTTGCATTCAGCAGAGGTAAGGACAATAAACATAACTATGAAAAACATCACAGTGATAGTTACCACACAAATGCCCGATGCCCTTTAGAGCAAGGGGCTTCAATCTTGTCCACATCTGGCAGTCACAAGCCTCACACGCACACGCACACACACACAAGCTACTTCCTGAATGTATGTGGTCAAAACGGTCTATTTTCTTTCCCTGCACCAATTATGTTCAAAGTCTGAACATTTACCTGCACAACAATATCCTCTTTTTTCATCATGAAATATGTTTATTTAAAGTTATAGGATGAGTTTTATTAGAGCATATTTAATAGGCTAGTCTGGTATGCCATGCTGAGAGTCACGTATCGGTGACCAGGCAGGTACATCCTGTTACCTGCGCGTGTATTTCCACTTATTATTATTATATCAAAATTTTTGGTTACTGCATGAATAGCAGCTCTCTGTGCTGTGTAGACTATTGACATTCACTCGTCCAAAGGGAAAGTATCATAAAAGGTTTATAAAATGTTACCTTGGGGAATACTTTTGCTTTAAAAAGAAAAAACTTAACATTAGGTATTTAGTCACTGTGAATGTTTCAGGAATGAAGACTAGGTGTGGCCGTAGACAAATACGTGCGTCCAAATCACATACCACTAACCATGAACATAGCAAGAGTTCCTCTGAAGGTTATTGGGTGCTGATTAGTTAGTGAAATGCTACATGAAATGTTATGACAACAAGAAACAGCTCGGAAATAAAAAAAATGCATAAGCAGAGCTCCAACAAGATATGTGTGCCAATACTTTAATCTTAGGTGAATATGCACAGAATAAATAGTGGCTGAGATACAAGTCAAGCATTTATTCTGGCTAAAAAGTAAATGCTGTTCTACATGAGGGTGAGGTATGCAAATAGGTTATACTCTATATATCATGGATTCTTATACGTTTTACACTCAGGAACCACTTTAACTTCCCTAACAAGAATTTGTTGTTTGATATTTACATGGACAAAGTATGTGTGCATGTCTGTGTGTATCCATACATATGCATACAT
The DNA here is from genome assembly GCA_013621035.1 of Clarias magur. NCBI lineage: Eukaryota > Metazoa > Chordata > Actinopteri > Siluriformes > Clariidae > Clarias > Clarias magur. The sequence goes on along the minus strand of QNUK01000614.1, from coordinate 140,273 downwards.
ACATAAACACATATAATTTTAATTTTTTTCCTATGCTCCTTTGACCCCACTTTGAGAACCATTGCTGTATAGGGTTATTTAGGATTTGCAGTATTTTACATGAATCAAGGAGAATGAATGTAATTCATAACGAGGGGTGTTCAAGTGAAACTTGAAATTGGTGTGGCAATAACTACCAGATGTGTTCCTATAATGTGCAAGTGGTGTTCGTGAATGAATGTGTGTGGGTTTGTGGCGACAAGTTATGGGTTTTTTTTTTTCTTTCTTTTTTTCAGCATCAGGCGTTCCACTTGCTGTATTAGTGTAGGTGGCTCGTAGCCACTTCGTTCAGAATCGTCATTCAGAGACGAGACGCAGTCGTCTTTAAAATGATTGTTAACGTCTTTAAAACACCATTCAAATGTTTTACTGCGTGTATGAGTATCATCATTATACTCTGTCTGAAGTCAGTCATTCTTCTCTCATGAGAAATTTCTTTTCCACATAATTAAAGTAAAAATAGTAATATTAATAGTAATAATCATTTGAAACATTACATTGCTATTTAAAACGTGTGATATTGCCTTTAAATGCCACCACTGCTGATTTCTGTGTTGGAAGAAAATAAGCTCCTGCTAGTAAAATTCTGACTACAGTTGCGATTTGCAGTTGCAGGTACAGTTGCAGTTACAGTTGCGAACAAATCAATAATCTCAACTAAATCTAGTTTAAGCCCATGTAGGTCTCGTATAGGATCATGTGTCATTAGTGTACCAAACCTGATAATTGTCTTGTGGACATGTTGAGCAACTCTGAAGGAACTCGATGATCTAAGCTAATTTGTGGAATCCTTCTAAAGGATTTGTTGTTGTGCAGCCGGTTGCCAGGCTTCCTGCTGCAGAAGAGTTGGGTTTCATGCAGGATTATATGCCCGTAAGGAGCGAGGAGCAGTGCACGCTGAAAATGACTAAAAGGGGAAAACACAGAGCTTTTGATTCTTTCTGTCACTTTTTTGTTGTTGTTGTTGTTATAAGATACAAAGTGCACCACTGGGAGATGCACAGTGCTTTTCCTTTATAGGTATAAATGGCTCTTTTATGTAGTGATTGTAGTGCAATAATCCACTCATTCAGTGATCTGACCAGGAAAGGTGAAACGAGAGGCATCAGAAGCTCACATACATGCTCACGCACTCATATACAGCTTGTTGTAAAAATGCAGGGTGTTTCTATGTAACTATGTTAGAGAAACCTGCTGACACAAAGAGAGGGAGGACATTTGAGCTAGTTTGTGTGTGAGTCACCATGTCTCTCTCTCTCTCTCTCTTTCTCTTTCTCTCGTTCTCTCTCTTTTACTCATTAGGTAAAAGGTGTCAAGAATGGATCAGTGTTATTCTCTGTTTCACGCTCATGGCCTTTAATTTCCTTTACCTCGTCACCCACGTCCACCTTAGCCATGTCTGGTACATCCTTCTGGGAGTTGGTGAGTTAACACCCCCACCACACAAGCATATCCAGTATACACACGCGCACACACATGCAAGGTCACACAATGGATTAACAAGCATGCCTTTGCTGTACTAATCACTCAGTATGACTCAGCACACACGATTGTGTTCATGTAAGCAGCTAGACCGAATGAAACTCTAGACTCAAATTGAGTAGCTGTGTATATTTAGAACAGTCTCTAGTGTCCTCATACCGTGCCAGAGATTTGCCGGAAGAGGCAGGTTGTATTTTTGACATAATCTTAAAATGTTGGTTCCATGATGCAACCTTTAACATAGTTACGTGAAGTGTGAAAACGTAATGGGTGGCCTAGGGTTGCACATTACTAGCTAAAATAATAATAGTGTTATTTATAGTTACTTATTAGAACTATTCACCCTCATGCTCTTTGGGATATGTAAAGTATTTCTCTTAGGAATGAAACAACATATGTTGTATATCGTTGTAGAGAAAGTCTCTGGATAACTGCATGACCTTTATTGTACATATTGTTTATATTATTACATCAGATTTCTAGTCCGGAACAATTTTATATATAAAGTCCTATAGCTGGATGTTCAACTGATAATTACTGGATTATAAGAGTATTAAATGGCACAGCACATATATTACAGAATTTACCCCCCCAACACTGTAATCTCCATTAATAAGCATTTAATTGTGTAGCCCAGTGTTTTCCGAAAGGGAACTTACTGCAGGTGAGCCACAAGATAAAAAAAGTTTTTAATTTTTCATTTTGAAATTAGATTTAAAATGCCCATAAAATATTTCTGAATAAGTATTTCCATCTCAAAAGTAACCAGAACGAATTAAATCGAGCCATGAGATTTAAACAATGTGATGTTTTTAATTGAAAAACGTATTAGTCTCTAGTGTTGATCAGAGTTGTAGTTACAGTCCACATCCTTGTAAAGTTTGGAAACGGCTGGTGTAGCCCGTGTTCGGGACCATTTGTACCATTTTGTACCATTGTGCATAATATGAATAAAATTATTATATTTCACAATGGCAATAACTTAGAATCAGATTTTTTTGTAATATTTTTTAGTTATATTGAATATAGTCAACGCTATCTGTCTTAAGGCTTAAAGCCTGTTGTTATGAAGATGCTGGATTATTGAAGCAAGCATATGAGAAACTGGTAACATACAGAGATTTATTTTGTGTGTGTGTGTGTGTGTGTGTGTGTGTGTGTGTGTGTGTGTGTGTGTGCTTGTTTGTGTGTACAGTGGCGGGAATTCTTACCGCAGACTTTGCCTCCGGGCTGGTCCATTGGGGGGCTGACACGTGGGGGTCTGTGGATCTGCCCATCGTTGGAAAGGTATGGAAGTGGACATGCACTACTTTGCTTTTCTACTTAACCATAAATGTACTTTAAAACACCTCTACGTTAACAGGCTCAGAGAACTCCCCATAGCTATGAACAGGCCATTTGGAAGAAACACATTTCTCATTAATATCATTAACGTTCTGTGTAGCTACAGAGCACAGCACCAAGTTGTGCTCTACATCTCTTTCTTTTAAATCATTCATGTGTTGTGGGGACATTAAACTTTTAACACTGTCAGAAAGATACTGTTGATCTTTAATGGTGCTCTGTTCTCATCTCAGGAGAGTGCCGAGTGAGAATCTTGTGTTTATGAACAGTGTGGTGTTTTCTGTCTCAGTGGAGCAGGTAACCAGGATTCAGAGTTTCTCTTTCTCTCTCTCTCTCTCCGTCTCTCCTCCCGTAGGCTTTCATCCGTCCGTTTCGGGAACATCATATCGATCCCACAGCCATCACACGGCACGATTTCATAGAGACAAACGGCGATAACTGCATGCTGACGATCATTCCCCTGGCTAACATGGCCTACAACTTTTACACTCTATCACCAGGTGAGGAAGACATGATCACTGCATTCCTTTATAAACAGCACTACTATGCACCTGTGTAGTTGCAATCATAATCATGTATAATATGAATGATAATGATATGATATGAATCAGATAATATATGAACTTTGTTGATTTTGTTAATTATTAGGGATGGGAATCACCAGGGACCTCCTGATACAATATGGCCATGATTCCTAGGTTCCAATTCAAAGTGCATCACGATTCTGTTAGTATCGATCGTCAATCTGTCTCTGGCTATCGTCAAACAACGATTTAAGACCTATTTGTTCCTTTAATATTTGGGTTTAACTCCATTCCATTCAATCACGGAAACTTCAAAGCAATTTTGATAGTCGCTCTGGATAAAAGTGTGTGCCAAATGCTTTAAATGTATCATGATTTTAGAAATATTTCAATTTTATAATTTTTTTTTACAATGCTAAACAAATTTAGCAAATAATTTGCTCCCACCACACATTACACCTGTGCTGCCTGCCAATGTGTGGATAGTTTAAGGCGTAACTATTATATTATAGAGGAACCGCAACATTTTATTACCTTAAATGCAAACCTATATAAATTAAAAAAATTATTTTCAAAAATCAACTTTTGAGTCAGTGTGGTGACGCATGCATCGCCACACAAAAGAATCACAATACATCACTGAATGGCTTTTTTCCTCCTCATCTCTCTTACTTATATAATGTTCCCTGGGTACTAATATATTTTTCACTGTCTTGAATTGAAATTCTTGATAGTTCTTGGTTATTCATAATGTTCTCTAATCACCTACGAGTTTCCTAACCATTAGTTACAAAATTTTCAAACTCAAGCTGAACTTCCTAACAAAACGATTTGCCTAACAACTGCACCGTGACAATTTCTGCTCTGAATCTGTCATATGGGGTTGTGTTTCATTTTAAAATAGTTTATTGTGTATTGCGTAGGAATACAAATATTCACACATACTGCAAATCATATTTCATTTAATTTTTATTAGACCATAATATTCAGTATTTTGTTGTGTAGGGTTGGATGTGTTAAAATGAGAAACCACTAAACATGTGATTTCACAGTGGACCCAAAAAGGAGAACATTTCTTATATGCACCAAAAGCTTCTAGTTAGAAACTTTCTCATGCACACCGGAAAATGTATGTGTATATATATATATATATATATATTTTACTTTTTTACTAGATGCTCTAACCTGTGAATAAAGAGCCTAGGAACATGCCATGCATACCTTTTATAAACATCACCATAAACAACCTGGTCGTGTAGTGCACATGTAGCCACTAGGTGGCACTATATAATTGTACCTGTGAATAGTGGACATGGACTACACAGACACCAGACACAGATTTGAAAATAATTAAATAATGTTTAATTTAGCATTAGAAGCAAGAATTAAATGGAATCCAAAAATATAGAGTGAGTTAAATTATGAATGTGACTCTTATTAAATAAAAAAAAAAAAAACTAAAATAAAGTAAATTTGTGAAAAAGAAAGAGGGAAAAAAAAACTTAAGACTTGGAACTAATTGACCGAAATCACCATGCTCCAGTTGCGATCAGTAAGTAGGTTTGACAATATGTGTGGATACGGTTTGGTTGTAATGGGCAACGAGTTCAGTGTCTTAAGGGCTAGGGTCGCAATCCACGATATGCAGTCTCGAGATTACTTTAATATGTGATTATATATGGGAATGTGGGGAAAGCCCCCAAAGACTTTCCTAATGCAATGAACTTAAAGTAAAAGGCTTTACCTCTGATTTTTTCAAAGCATGCACACTGGAGACGCCATATACAGTATACAGAACGTCTACTGTATATATTGTGGAAATGTTACGTTTAAAACAGTGATCATTTAAATGAAAACTAGAAAGGTTTGAAAGATTTTACTTTACTGGTAATGAATTTAATTACAATTTAACTATTTTTTTCACAATATTTAAATTTTTTCGATATGAACTGTACAGTGCAATCAATTCTAAGTCAGCTTAAGGAAAACACCACCATATTGACACTTATTTTCTCTCTTTTTTTTTAAATACAATTATCAGACGAGATTATCTAGGGCGTTTGTGATACAAGTGCATGTGAACAAGCACAATTTTGGACCAAAGTGGGTTTGAAAATACCACTGTGCTGGCAGATTTAGAAAGTCACACTCCCTATTGCATGTCTCTACCTAAGTTAGCACTTTTAAAAATAGCAACTGGGCTGGTGATGGCTTGGACCCAGACAAATAAGCAAAATGTCAGGCATACACCATAAAGTTACAGGTGCACAGGCACAAAAATAAAATCCACAGACTCCACAAATTTATTCTGCCATACAAGCACCATAGGTAAATGTCTCTTTTGTTTATTATCTTTTTTTTTTCACAGTGGAGATTTATCATATCTTCCCCTGGTACTGCTACCTTTACTCTTTGGGCATATTTGTGACACTGACCAATCAGATCCATAAGTGGTCTCACACGTATTTTGGACTGCCACGCTGGGTCACCTTCTTACAGGACTGCCACATCATTCTCCCTCGCAAACACCACAGAGTTCATCATGTAGCACCTCATGAGACCTATTTCTGCATTACTACAGGTACACACACACACACACACAGTACATACATTTTTTATCTTCACACATTGCACTGTTTATTTCCTGTAGAACATTTCATTACAGGCCTTTACACATGGTGTGATGTACTATAATGTTTGAACACAAAAATTCTTTGACTTATTATTGTGTGTCTGTATACAGGCTGGTTGAACTACCCCCTGGAGAAGCTTGGCTTCTGGAGGAATCTGGAAGACATCATCCAGAGCCTGACAGGAGAGAAGCCCAGATCAGATGACTTGAAATGGGCTCAGAAAAGCCAGTAATGTTCCTCTGGTGCAAGTGTCCCTCTCCTACCTCATGCCTCTGCACAGAGGTCCAGCCTCCATGTCCTCCTCATCAGCTCCCGAGCATTGACCCATCCAGTGGGAATGATGATGATAATACCTGAATGATGCTGATAATGCAAAAAGCTTCCAGCCCACAGAGAGAAGAAAGGAGGAGACAAGTGGAGAGTGTGTTTGCAAGCAATACTTCTCTGCACTCCTCATCCAGCAACAGCACTTAAATCTGTTTTTATACTCACTGGTTTTCTCCCTTTTTTTCCTACACAAAGAAGCCATTTTACCTCCACTGTTGGGGTATTAAGTATCCAAAAATGCCCTGTTAAAAAAAAACAAAAAACTTGAAACCTGAAGCAAAATTAAAAATCCACATAAAAAAAAACTTGACCAGTGAGCTGCAGTTCAAACAGATGCCTTTTTAAAACAAACCCAGCTCACAGATTCCTGCAGACTGACTAGTTCAATTAACTCTAGGCCTACTCTCTCTCTCTCTCTCTCTCTCTCTCGCTGTTTCTGTCTGCAGCAAGGAAACCACCTCTTTCCCGGCCCTTCTCTTGTCACTGACATCATGGCTTATTATAATAGAGGGCTGGAACCAGTGTCTTCACTTGTCGCTGATGTTTTAACAGACAAAGCCGTTGAATATGCAGTCTTTCCTCAGTCCGCCTTACTTATGCAGTACATGCAGCAGAGACAGTTGAATCTGGTTTTGTTATACACACACTTGCACAAACACACTCCACAATTTACACTTTGCACTCCAAATACGAATCGTCCAAATGCCCTTTCCACACACACACACACACACACACACACACACGCACTGTTACACATCTATAAAGGAAGTGCTTTGTTTTTTGCACAACAGCATTCTCACCTGTTAATGTTCTGGCTCTATTTATTCACGGGTGCTCTAAGGACAGCCAAACACACACCTATTTGTATCATTTGTACTTGTGCTTTAAACTGAATTTTCAGTGGGAGTTTTAAGAGCTGAACAAATCCTAAATCTAATTACAATATAGAGTAGATGCATAGGAAAGGTTCATGTAGTTCTATAATCTTATTTTTCACGTCTTAAATGATCAAGTAAACATAGTTAAGCATGGCTGCTCAGTTGAATGATCTTGTACTGTTAGTCTGTTCATGTGAGAGACAAAGGGTTTTGGGTCAATTATTTGAGCATCTTAAACTACTCTTAAAAATCTTATATAATAACACTTCCATCAGCTTCATACAGCTAGTTATAAAGCCGTTTATAATTGCCATATAAACGCCGAATATGTACAAAATCGACCAAAAGAATATTAATCATGATTATATCATAATTGTTTTTTTTTTTTTAAATAATGTCAATGTCAAGCAACACTGAGATACTAACCTGGTCACTCGCCTTATTCCACTGGTTTGTTCTCACTATGTAGTGGGACTGTAAGTTGTGTGGATATTCTCTGCACAAAATTAGTTTTTTTAAATAGTTTACTACTTGCCATAAACTGACTACACATCTTTGCTTGATTTAGGGGAAAAAATAGAATAAATATAGATTTTTTTACGCAGAGGTATTTAAGTGAAATAGCTAGTGCTGGTCCTTTTTGCAACCACACTCTTTGAGGTTATTACTTGAAATTAGATGAATCTATAATGATATAATGATATAATAAGTGATGTGTCTAGGAGGAATATATTTCTTGTATAAACAAGGTGTTATGTTAAGAATTACAATCACGTTGTTGTCCAAAGGTGTTTTTTTGTGTGTGCCATTTTTTTTTCACTATTTATCAGCTGTTGATCTTGTCCTCCTGTACTTTAACAGATTGTCATGCATTAAGTCCTCCATTTTGAAATCTTCAAATCTGAACCTTGGTTAAACCATAACAATATGCTAATGGGGACTTCCTATATAGGAAATGTTTAATCATTTGCCAGTATGCCTTTTTTTCTTTTTCTTTTTTAAATAGTACTGTTGGATATGTGATGGGTCAACACTTTAAAAGGTCATTAATTATAAAGGTGTCAAATTACATGGAGCATAAGAACAACTGCCAGGTTTTTTTTTCCTTTTCAAATTGATTTAAGAAATGTGCACATTTTCAGATATTTTGTACATTGTTTATTTCTAGTATTTTTTTTTTCAAGTATGGGTGTATAAATTAAGGTTTATGCGTGGTGTTTTCAACATTTGATACTGATCATTGAGATTATTTCACTTGCTTGGAATGTCTTAGTGTTGTTAGGCTGGTGTTAATTGAAGCCATGGAGAACCGAAAGGGGTAAATGCACAGTTTTTTCTCATAAGAGTACTTATCGCTATGACTGTAAAAGGAATATTCACATAGAAACTCTGTGAATGAGAACTATGTATTGTGAATAAAGTAATCATGCATACATCTTGGATCCCATAGAAAAATCCACACTAAGTTAATATAATATCATTCGCACTTCTATTTTATTCTCCATGCAATATTTTAGCTTGTTATTAAGATATTAAATGGTTGTTCCGTCAGTGCTGGGCTAGGTTCAAGTAATGTTCAAATATTTGGGTCAAAATCTTCCAATAGGTCAACATTAAAAAAAAAAAAAAAGTCGATTAAAAACTATTTAAGTACATTGCATAGTACTGTTGTATAAGTGACTTGTGACTTTGCGTGTTACAGCCATTGAGGATCCACTTTAAGACTTTAAAGCTGTTGCATTGGATTTGTAACCTAATTTGCCCATGAAATATCAGAACATTTGCCTTCACGTCTAAAATGATTAATATGTTATTATTACTATTATTATTATGGTGCACAAAACTGCCCGATTTCATCACTGAATGTGGCTTTAGGTGTGTTGAATGATCTTATGATGGTGCTCAGAACACTGAACAGAAACAAAATTGAACGTCAGTGTCTATTCCTTCACATTCACAAACATAGATGTTAAAATAATTGGATGTCATTTTGGTTTTTAATTTGATTGTACATGTCCAACTTTAATGTATTTGGGTTCAACACTATGTTAAAAAGGCAGCAGTGTAAAGTGGGGAGGTAATATGTCTGTAGCACTTTCTTAGTTGATTTCACACACCATACGGTCTCAGATTTGTTAACATGATTGAAGTTTTGTTCTGTGTGGACAGTTTTCATGTGAGTTTGATTGAAGTGGATTATTGTGGCAATTCAAACTTAAAAATAAAAAAAAATGCCTTGATGCCTTTCTGTTGTCTCCCCAATAGGAAGACTTTAATGTTAAATGTATATATTATATTTATAATGAAAATAATAAACTAGCAGATATAATCATTGCACTGTGTTTTTTTTTTAATGTTGATTCGATTTTTAAGGGGCGGAGCGGTGGTGTAGAGGTTAACATTGTGGCCTCGCACCTCGTGGGCTGAGGGTGCGATTCCCACATGGTGCATTTTCCTGTGCATGGTGGGTTTCCTCACAAAGTCCAAAGACATGCAGATTAGGTTTTCCCAAATTGCCTATGGTGTGCACGCGTGCGTGTGTGTGCGCATGCGCGTACACGTGTGTGTGTGTGTGTGTGTGTACGCCCTGCGATGAATTGGCACCCTGACCAGGGTGTACCCTGTCTCGTGCCAGAAGTCTTCTGGGATAGGCTCCAGGCCCCACATGACCCTGTACAGGATGAGCGATATAGAAGATGAATGAATGAATGATTATTGTGGTGATTGGTGAGACATCAATACACAAATCAATTGACTAGATCTATGTATGTTAAAGGCAAAAGAAATAATACGGCATCCAGGTTTTAGGTTTTTATGAGGTAGCAAAATGAATTCACATAGTGAAACTGATATATTGCCTTCAAAGTTGCATCAGAGGTCTCATTGCCGAAAGAATTTGGTCAAAATACTCACAATGATTCAATTATTATTTACATCTCCATAAGCTGCATGCTTAGGAAATGTTCCTCACGGTTCTTTGGCTAGTTAAAGCTTCTTAGGCTGCTATAAGAATGGTCCTTCTATGAACTAAAGAAGAAAAACACAAGGATAAAACCTTTAGAATACAACCTTTTTCCAACTAAGAGTGTTTAGGGAGTATGTTATCCTGGTCAGGGTTGGAGTAGATCTGGAGCCTTTGCCTAAAACGCTGGACAAAAGGTAGTAGAAGGACAGGATGCCAGGTCATTGGAGCAAACTATGTACTTTTACACACACAGCCAATCATCTTACTTGCAAGTACATTTAGTTCCAATCCTGTGAGATCTCATCATATTGTGTGTTGAAATACTTTTATTTGCACTGTTAAACATAGCTGTTATTTATACTGTCAACATCACCAAGTGTGAGGCAACGTCAAGTGTTGATGTTTATCTCTGATCCAGGACATTCATGACTACATTCTTTTAGCAAGATTCATGGTTCAGCACTATCTTAAAGGTTTTAATAACATCTTCGACAGTTCTTAATTCAGTTCCAGTAATTTAAATGCCTTCTGTTCTTGATGCAGGTCAATAATTTGACCCATCTGATTCTGTGACTTTTACGACCAGGAAATGTATTTAGAAAGCAAGGAAACAGGTTGAGCTGAATGAAACCTATGCAAACATAGGAAGAAAACGTATGAAACCTGAGTATCCTGGAGGTGTGGCACCTGATGAGTAGGACTACATGATGTAATAGACCCATTAGAAATATGACTCCAGGCCATATAATATTACGGTAATGATTTACATATTCATGAATTTTTGTAGCCTTGTTTAGACATATTCTCCTGAGGGAACAACACGCATTCTTAACAGTCCCATTTTACAATTTCTTTAACAAGTTAACATAGATCTTGGAGCTTCCCCACATTGTATCTGTTAATGATCTAGCTGAAATACCCTTCAGATAATGCAAGTAATCATACAACAGACTCCCTTTATTCACTCCTCCTCCAAGTATGCCATTTCAGTGTCTATGTAAATGAGCTACAAAAGCAACAAGCAGAAGGAGGGGGTCTTCTTATATGAGATCATAGTAGGGGGAAAATTGAAGGCTGTTGGGAAAAGTGCCCAAGTCTGCATGGAAAGGTGGTCTTGGCCACAGTACAGTACACGGATCGAATTAGATATGTACCTGAGCATGTAAGCAGATCGTTGTTTAGACGTGACAGAATCAGTGCTGTCGGTCTCCTCCATAATATCAGCGTGCATGCAGCACATGCCCATCTCATCCTGTGATCTATAGCCATAGCTGATGAACTGGGGAGGCACGCGCGAGATCGTTTATCCTGACAATATTACCTGAAATATCAGTGATATTAGGTATAGCAATAAAGTTAATCTTGTTCACTTCTTCTCATTCTGCTACCTGCTGTATAGGAAAGTGTATGTATGCAAGTGTACCAGAGAACAAAGAACAAAAATACAATGTAAGTGCTGGCCAGCGGGGAGTACGGAGGGTGGAGCAACCATTCCTGGGCACGGTACAAATCAATTGTGCCTAATGTGAAAGTAGCTTGTTTAAGCCATATCCAATACAAAAATGCAAAAGGACAAAAAGCATTTTATTTTATTTTATTTTTTTATTGTTTGTACATGTCAAATGTCTAAACATGACTAAAAAGCTACGTTTTCAAAATGGGGCCCCTCAGTTTTACTATATAGTACTTTTTCTTAATAATGTATTAAATTTATTTGAATGAACTACAGGAACATAATAGACCTATTAGATAGCCACGAAACCCAAAATATGATCATATGCGAAATTAGTTCTGCATTTACCATGTACGCGGCTTGATCGCGCATGCGCATTTTGCTCGCTTTGAGCGCGCCCACGTGTGCGTGCGCGCACACGTTAACTGTTTAGTTTCAAAATGGCGGTCGCCGCCGGATCAGGTAAATCATTTCCCTAATTTTTCAGGTCTGATTTAGTGCATAGCACGGGGCGCTGATAAGCTGGAGATGAGAGTCGGGTGTTAGTTTGGGCATGTTTATAATAAATACATTAGTAGTGGTGTCATTGCTCGGCAGTTCAGCTGAGCAGCAGCGCACTTTGCTGCTATTAGCAAGGCTACCGGCTAACAAGCGAATAAATGAATATTAGCTTTCGTATTTCTGAGCTTCTTCAATTGGCTTCCTGTAATTTCGGGGATTTTAATAGCGCCTAAATTTGAACTGAGTCCAATATATAAAACCGCTTGACAATGAATTAAAAGAATGAGTTTGTAAATGAACTGAATCGGCAGCTCATTGTCATGGATATGTTGTGCTAGGTTTATTAATTCAGCTGCTTTGTCCTTTAAAGCCTTGTTGATTGAGAGGAAAATATTAACCAGTTACTCAGTGAATAATACTGGGCGTTGGATTTGATTCCTTCGTGATTATAGTTTGTTCTTCAGCTTTTAAACAAGCGTTTTTATTCATTTCTAATACAGCACAATAACAGATTAATTTCAACAGCACTGCAGCATCATTCATGCTCAATGTAAATGATATAAGCCGTGGAGAAGTGCAGAGTTTTACTCTCTTAATCAGATATCAAATGCATTACAAAATTTCTATCTATCAATCAGAATAGTCAGTGCTTTTGGTTTGGCAATATTCACACAGCAGTTTGACATGTGAATGATATTTACTGCAAAGGCACTACCCAGAAACCTAATCTGAAATCATCTCATGTCTTAAATATAATTATGGGTCTCATATGGAACATTACTCCGAAGGGTTTGTCATAATATGCTCCATTAAAAAAAAAAAAAAAAAAACAGGTTAGTATGATTCAGCAATATCTTACAGGCCCCTAGACCTTACTCAGCTTTTCTGGCTATGCCCTTATTTTATTATTTCTTTCCTTTTTTTTTTTTTTTTTGCCTGCTTTTATTTGGGTTTTAGAAATCCTTGATGCATACTGTAATGCAGTTTCGCATGACATATTTCATTATTGGAAAGAGAAAAAAAATAGCAGGAGCAGAAATCAAAGTCAGCATTTGCATGTGCCACTGCAATTTGTGGAGTCACTCGGTGGAAAAGTTCTTGGCAACCTAGGTGTGAGCCGGTGACTCAGGAGAAATTATTCTTTGAAAGTTTCATTTGTGAAAATGTTGTCTGACTTTGCATAAAACACTATTTTTTGCACTATGTATGCACTGAAGTGTATATGAGGGGAAACGTACCGTTACTTTGACTGTGGAGTGCACCATTTATAATGGACATGTATATTGCTGGTGGCTTTACAAAATCCACATACTGCAGTGTTAATGTGTGTGTGTATATGTATGTATGTGTGAGAGAGAGAGATGAGGTAATGCAGATGGCATCCAAGCTTTTTCAATGATGCTTGTGTGAACTTGCAGGAGGAGAAAGAGATGAATGAAGCGCACCATGACAAATGTCTTTGGCTAATGCTTAAACAAGAAGACTTAGGCCTCCTGGTGCACATGCCCTTGAAAGAAATAGCGAAGGTCCCTTACACCTGCAGCAGAAAGCCAAGCATGAAAACCCTGCCTCTGATCTGTGTCTGCAACTTGCCCTCACCAGCCTGGGTTCTGTTTTCAGCTAGAACATTGTCATCAGCAATGTTTGTCTGATGAGCATATGAATCACATTGCATTGCAGGATTGCATGTTGGATTTTTTATTTATTTAGTTTTGCAGTTACACAGACTGAGTTTTCACTCACACTAACCTGAGTTTAGTAACACATTGCAGCTCCTAAAAGAATATTAGATGCTGTCAAATCTGAATTTTATTATTATTAGGTAGCTGTGGCATTTCTGGCTGCTCTTTTTAAGTGACGTACTTTTCTGTGGTCAGGCGTGAAGGTGCCACGCAACTTCCGTCTGCTGGAGGAGCTGGAGGAAGGCCAGAAAGGAGTCGGGGATGGAACTGTGAGCTGGGGGCTGGAGGATGACGATGACATGACCCTGACGCGCTGGAGAGGCATGATCATCGGACCACCACGGGTAAAGTTCTGTCATAATCATCATCCTGTGTGTCACATCATTATATAAACTTATACACTTGTGCTGTTAACAAATACTGTTATCATAAAAAAGAAGAAACATTAAGTCAATATTGGGAGAAGTAGGACAATGATTAAGCTACTGTAAGAAGCATGCATGTGTAATTCACACATATCCTGCCTCTGTTTGTTGTCTCTCTTTTGTATTATCGCAAATATTTACAGTTTGGCTGTGCTGCACTTTATTAGTGTGCTTCAGTTAATGGTTACTGCAGTGGAACTCATTCACTATGCTAAATCAACCTTCTCTTATACAAATGCCATTTCCCTTGGCTATAGCATAGAGTTAAGATTTATAACATTGTTTATTACACTGAACAGTAAAATGATAAATTCGATTTCCCCATCTCTGCTCTAGGTCTGATTAGTTTTGTACTATTTAACTAGGGACACGAATCACCAGGGATCACTCGATACGATATTTTCACAATATCTAGGTGTCAATTTGTATTGTGATTCTATAAGTGTCATGACTTTGTAACAATCCTGATTCAGTATATATATATATTTTTTCCTGATTTTGTTACAATTTTAAACAAGTCCAGAGTACAAGTTCACATTCAAAAGTGACTCAGATCCGATCTGAAAACCATCAGGTTGGTGTGTACCGACAGCACTAAAAATCTGATCTCTGTCACGTTAGAGTGAAAAATCGTAATTGAGTCACGTAATTGAGCTGGTAATGTGAATGCAGCTGTAAACCTATGCAACTAGGAGTTACTTTGAATCATGAATAGTTGTATTAAGGTCATTTTACATCCACTTAAAGATGTTTCATGACATGATTATTGATGGTTTGGTTGTTGCAGTACCATTTTCATTTCAACTGATGTTTCTTTTTGTGCAGTCTGTGCACATATCTAACCCAGTATCTAACACAGAAATCCTTATTTTCTCCCCCCTTTTCCCACTGGGTTTCACACAAAATGCATGTGCTCAAGAACCATACTCTAGTCTATTGTAGTAGCACACCGGCAAAGTATTTGCCCTGCACTCTTTTTCAGGATTGATGTTGTTATAAGAGTTACTTGTGAGATCTACCCACTGATCTGTTTTGTAAACTAGGAATTTATGTTACATAGCCCTTCAATCGTTCTTTAAGATCCTTGACTTGTCATACTGATCTTCTAGTCATGTCGAACTCTGGCCTCCTGCTTTATAAAGAATGATGAGTCACATCCTCCGTGTCAGTCTGACATTTTTGCTGTGAGAAACAGTAACTTAAATTCGACAGATCTAGCACATCTAATGTCATGTTTCGTTAAGGTGTAAAATGGATTACTAACTTGTTGAATGTCAATGCTTTATTTTTTTTCTCTTGTTTTTTGTTTGATGATTGTGACCTTTACTGTATGTGTACAACAAGAAAGATTGCTTGGTGTAAAACATCAACATGGCCTTTTCTTATGTGGCTCTCTGGTATGTCTCTCTTTGTTTTTTTTTTCCCTTTTATCCCCTACTTTTCTTCTCAGACTATCTACGAAAACAGGATGTACAGTCTGCGAGTGGAGTGTGGACCCAGATATCCAGAAACTCCTCCATTTGTGCGATTTGTGACAAAGATCAATTTAAATGGTGTACACAACTCCAGTGGTGTGGTGAGTCCCCCTCTAACACAACCCCCCCGCACACCCCCTACTCTGAGGATAATGCTAATTTATTTGCACACTAGATGTGCCATCAACTGTATGCGTGGAGTTTAGTTGCACACTAGGTACGTGTTCAAAACAATTTACCCTTCCATCTGTTGAATTTTGAGAAGAACTAATGATTTTTCTACATTTCAAAGTAGCATATCTTCTTTTCCCGTGGCCCAAATTGCGATGAAACAAATAGTTACTTCAAGCTTGCCCAAATGCACCTGTGAAAATCACATTTAAATTTGTTTAGTAGTTTGATGTGTGCGTGCACGCACAGTCAGACAAAAATTCTGATGATTTCAAGAAAAATTCTTGATGTGTTCTATTATTCATCTTGCGTCCTCCCCAAATAATTTTTTCGGCAAATCTTGTCAACTATACAGTTTTATTATATGTGTAGATTTCCATGGTGCCAAAATAGATGACATGATTAGTAGTTGAGCCTTTGAAGTTCAAAGTCTTTCAGATCTTTCCTTTGTGTCATCATAATATTCCTCTGTATATCAAACAAATATCTACAGTTACTGTAGATAAGTTTACCTGTAAAATGGAAAAATGGCAATTGGCATGAAATTTGGGTTTAACTTAATGTCACTACTGCTTGTACATCATTGGATGTACTGTATACAGTGCCAGTCAAAAGTTTGGACATTTTCTAATTCCATGGTATTCCTTGAGTTTTATTTCTTTCTGCATTGTAAAACAATAGTGAAGGCATCCAAAATGTACAGTTATCTCATTTGAGCAGATGATATTAAGTTGTAGCACCTTATCTTCTCTAAATCCTTTATAATGGCTCTAATCTGAAGTGTTGTTAATTGTTAATGGCAGGTCACTCTAAATGAACTTTCCTGGCCAGTTTCATCATTGTGCTTGATAATTTTTTGGTTTTAATGCCTTAAAACAATTGATTGTTCTTTCTTCATTGCATAATTCTGTGTTATTTGATAGTTTTGAAAGCTCCAGTATTGTTGTAGATTATAGAAAAAAAAATTACATGATGTGTTCAAATCTTTTAGTGATATTGAATTTGGTGGATTAGCTAATCTGGAAATGCAGTGAGGGGGAAATATGTATCCATGCAGTTTGTCACCCGGAACATGAGTACACTGTAAGTAATGGGAGTCAAATTCCACAACCCTTGCTTTGTGCAAAAATGCATTCCAAAGTTCAGCTGAGACTCTTACGAAGCTACTGCAGCTAAAGCTACTGCTTAAGCTAAATCGAGTTGGTATTTTTCAAAGTTACAGTTATTCAGTACAAATATAACTCATTGCAATTTAATTTGGCTAGTTCCAGGAAGTCTAGTAGTTTCAGCTAAATTCTGAGACTTGTTTGCATTTTTGCACAAAACGAGGGTTATGGAATTTGTACCTGATGACTTGCATTGTACCCACGTTCTGGGTGGCAGAGCAGGTAAATTTATTATGACAAAGAGCTGTAGTAATGTACTTATATGCACCTCAATTTTGATTGAGGACACACTTGGAAAAACCCAAAGTATCCGTTTAATTAGTTATTTTTTTCAACCTTTTAATTCATGTATTACATATTTTACAATTAGAAAATGTGAAATCTGGATAGTGTCAACAGATAGCAGTCTGTTTCTCTTCCCACACTATAAAAGGATCAGCATTTTTATGTAGTCCTTTACGTACGTTCTTTGAATTGAGTGTGTGAGAGCGTGTGTGAGAGCGTGTGTGAGAGCGTGTGTGAGAGCGTGTGTGAGAGCGTGTGTGAGAGCGTGTGTGAGAGCGTGTGTGAGAGCGTGTTTCATGTTGCTATCATGATTTTCTGTGTGTTTAGGTGGAACCGAGGGCAGTGTCATCTTTGGCGAAGTGGCAGGACTCCTACAGTATCCGAGTGGTGCTGCAGGAGCTTAGAAGACTCATGATGTGTAAAGAGAACATGAAGCTCCCACAACCGCCTGAGGGCCAAGTGTACACCAACTGAGACTGTACTATACTGCAATTACACACACAGTCTGCCTTTAGCCTTTTGTTTCTTTCTCATTTGTATTCATTTTCATTCCTCTCTCTCTCTCTGATCAGGCATCCTTGAATTCATAAATGTGCAAACTCTTCCTTGCTCTGTCTGGCTCTTAGACTTGTTCTGTCTCTCATGCGCATATCCAAACCTCATCTGGAACGAACTCATGCCTCAACTCGCGCACATCCCCTCTACGGTCCTTCACAATTCTCATTTTTCTGAACGAAAGATGAGCGATCCGTTCTTTGGTTGTCTCACGACAAGTCATTTCAATACTGTGCATCTTACTAATCTTTGTTTTTGTTATTATTTGTTATAAATTCAGATTGTATAATATCATAAATAATCTTATTGAGTGTGACTTGTGGTTGTATTTTTGGCATTTTCATATCGAAAATATTTTGCTCGAGTGCAGTTCTGCTCAGCTTTATGCATTGTAATGTCGCTGTAGATGTTCGATAGTAAAGTCTTGGTATTTGCAAGTTGCAGTTGTCAAATGATATTTAAAACTGGGTAAATATAAAATATGTTCTTGCTGAACCTCGGAAATCCATACACATTACGGCTAGTCTTAACATATTTTGCAAATATTGCAGGCAGGAGAAACTTGATAAATAGCTGAATAAAAAGAGAAAAGTTTAATAAAAAAGTGCCTAAAATAATATGTGGTTGGAAAAAGCACTGAAACATTATTTTTAGAAGGTGTGTTGTAGGGCTGTTTGCGCTCACATTTCAATTGAGATAGCTTTATGGATTGACATCTTGACATCAACACTATATCTGCACATTTTTCTGGGTTCTCTGGTTTACTCCAACTTCCCAATAAAACATACATGGTAAGTGAATTGCCAAGGCTGAATAAAATAAAATAAAATAAAAAATAGATGAATGTGGTTTCCAATACTGTGTGTATTCCCGTCTCATGCAGTGTTTCTGTAAAGAGCTCTGAATATTCCAAAATCTTGCTCCAGATAGAGGGTTTCTGATGATGAATAAAGAAATAATTTATCACACATTGACAAGTATATGCAATGCAGTTCTTGTCTGCTTCTTGCCTTCAATGTGGAAGGCATGGATTTGTGTTCCAGCCCGTGCACCACACCCAGCCCATGGGCTTACAGGGCAACTTTGGTGATTATCCCAAGCATGGGCAATGGATTATGTCAGGCAGGGCTTATCTAAAGACCTGTGCCAAAATCCATATGTGTGTATTGAATGAGCGCCCCTAATGGTAGCACATGCAAGAGCAAAAGTAGCATACAAGTCAACTTGCTGTACTCAATTATGGTCCCTTGACAGACCTGTTTTATGATAGGGCTGTGTTTCCAAGGACCTTGTTAAATTAACTGTTGGTTTATTAAATAAGTTAATTAAAATTTTTTGTTAAAAAAAACTTTATAAAATTTGTGAAATACAAAAGACAAAATACTCCCCTGCAAAAAAAGGACAGATGCGTCTCAACAATTTTCAAAGTGTCTGCAATGAGACAGACGGCTCTGATTCAATCGGCTCATTTCAAGTTTTATTGTAGTTTAAATTACGGGATACGCAGTGTGAGTATGTGCATTGGTATCCGCGGATCAGACTTGTTTGTCTGATGCTCACTAGGGTATGGGGAATTTGGGGCCGGGTTGGTGGGCTGTGGTGATTTAGGTGTTTGGTGCCTTTCAATCATGGCCACATTAACCTGTCCCAGCTGTTTGTGCTGTATTGGCTTTACTGCGGGCATAAATGACCTTTGGGTGCCCATGATATTTTCACTGAACTGGTATATAATATATACTCACACATTGCTGGAAAAGGAAACATACCAGGCTAGGTTTTGTACAGGACCTTTAAGAGTTCCCTCTGATGAATGGCAATTAATTATTATTTTTTTAATTCCATGCATATGTTTTCCCTCGTTTAATAAGAATTGCTTAGTGTGGAGATAGTATCAGTACTCAATAGTACTCACACTCCATACTCATCTTTTTCAGCATGAGCATTTGCACTACACAGGAAAACAAAAGCAGATGTCAACAAAACAAAACTGCTTGGATCTCATGTCTACTGTAAGTATAAAGGGCACTTTGATAGGCTTATTTTTTATAATCTGGCCATAAAAAGAAAATATAATGTAATATCCATCGTAGTACAACACTGCTGTAAATGTAGTCATAAAAATCAGGTTAATAATGAATTGAATGCTACACTAGTAGTAAAGTAAGAAGCAGTGAGGGCAGCATGGTGGTACTACGTTGTTGTGGTCCTGAGTGTTTCTTGGAGTTTTTCCCTCACCTTTTCTGCTGTTAAAAAGCAACAGTGCGGTGAAATTGTGTGACCTTGCACAGGACCTCTGGACCCGGTTCTTCCACTATTTCAAACTGTGAGTAATACATTTATGAGCTGATAGTAGAGAGAATTGTTTTGTGGCTTGGTATGTTTTTTTTATTTATTTTATTTTATATGTTTAGTCACAGAAAGAAAGTGCGTCTTAAAATCCGAATGTAAGGTGCAAAGGTCAGATATATTGTTGTATTTGACATTGGGTTCTGCGCAAATATTTCCCTTCAGTATTTTTATCTACATCCATATATCCTGATTTTTGTTACACAATCTATAGAAATAAATCTTAACTACATGCCAGGTTAGTAGAGTAGTAATAGAGTTTACATCAGATTTAACATATAAGATAAACAACATAAACAGTATTATATTTTAACTTTTTTTGTTTGAACTGCTCCTTTTACATGCATAGACAAAATTATGTAGAAAGTAGTTTTATGTGTTCACCTGGGTGATTTAAATATTTTAGTCCCATGCATTACATAATCTAGGCACCAAAGTGCTTGTGCAGTCTGACACTGATACTAGATCTACTGTTCTTATCTCAGTTAAAGGAATAGAGGGTGACAAATTAAAGGAAAAACCATTAAGTGTTTAACCAAGTTATTGGGTCAGTTTGAGCCACCACAACAACTTCAATTACTTTACTGTAAGTCTCTGGAAGTATAAAGTGAGACATTTCTCTAAAAGATATGTTTTAATGATGACTGTGAAGACCAGTGCGTACCATGATGGTCCAAAATCTTCCACAGGGTTGAAAAGACCATAGCATACTATTTGCATGATTTTCATCCTTACATCAAACTATGCAATGAGTCCAGATGCTTCTTATGATCCTGGAAGAGACCACTCCCACTAAGATGTACTGTAAGGTAATCAGTCCGAAGAACATTGTGTTGATTTGCAGTGACAATACACTCTTAGGGTAGGAAACATCATGCCAGCAAAATGCTACATCTAAACAGATTCACTGTTTTTTTTTTTTTTTTTGTTGCTTTAATTAGTCACTTGTTTGAGATGGTAAATAAAAACTGTTTCGGTGGTGCAACAGGTAGTATTGCTGCCTTACAGCCCCAAGATCCTGGATTTAATCCTAAACCTGGGTTATGGTCTAAAGACAACATATGTACATTTTGAAAATTGTTATCATTTGACATTTTACATTATACACAATGCCTTGCCTTCAGCATGTGGTTACTTAGTAATGAGGAGACATTATCACTAGTGGAAATGATAAACTTTATCTTTCTATATATACAGGGTTATATTCGTTTCTTTGGAGACAGGGGAGAAAAGGTGTGACCGGTCACTCACAGGCCCTTATTACATAATGTGGTTAATCAGTAATGTGGTAACAAGAGACTCAGAAACGGCACTAATCTTTAAACACCACTTATGCCCTCTCACCTACTTTTGGCACATTAATTCAGAGGCTTTATTTTATGTTTACATAACACACCAGAATGTTGAAGAAAATTATTTCAGTGACGTGATTGTTGAGACAGTCTATTTTGAGTATTTCAGAAATTGATGATCTCTTGCCATTGGGCAGAAAATTTCGAGTTAATTGTCAACTTGTATCATCACGCTTTGCAACAGTGGTGAGAAGAAAAGCATCTCGGAACAGACGATATGTCGAACCTTGAGGTGGCTGGGCTACAATAGAGAATAATCACATTGGGTTTCACTCCTGACAGACATTTTGTAGCCACGATGGGCAGACTTGGCAAAATTGGACAGTTGAAGATTAATTAAAAATGTGATGTTTTTAGGCACTGTGGTGTGATGTGAAATACTTAAACCAGTCCATCTGGCACGAACAACCATGCCATGGTCAAAGTCACACAGATCACCATTCTGATGTGTAGTGTGAACATTAACTGAAACTCTTAACCAGTATCAGCATGATTTTATGCATTGTGCTGCTGCCACATGACTGGCTGTTTTCATGAAGGATTACAGGTAATCATATTAAAGTTGCTGGTAAGTGTACAGTATGTTAACAATAAGTACAGTACAGCAGGATGGGGAGTTTGGAAAATTGCTATATCCCTATATCACTATATCAATTTCTACAAAATATTGCTTATTGTTAATTACAAATGGAAAATGGCTTTTTTTTAAGTGAAAATGATTCAATGAATATTTAGTTCACTATGAGTGAACTGCACACTTCATTGTAGTCAACTAAAGAGAACAGTAATTAAATACTGTAGATTTTCTTCATGTTCTACTGTATGTGCATATGTCATTTAAATATTACTGTGAGAAGAAGAAAGTTGTTCTGTAATTGGAAGTGAACGGCATGCTTGGAAACATGGGGAAGCAGCATGGGACTGATTGGTTTAGCTGTAAAACTGTATGCTTCATTGCCTGTTCTTTTTTTTCTGTGTTTGCATTCACAATTTGTTTTTATTTAATCTTTTTTGTACATCTTTGTCTAATTATAATAGTCATCTGAACATTGAATTCAGCATTCCCGCTGTCAGAAACCCACACGACCCATAAAAGTTTCTGAAAGTGGGAAATTTGTTCCAACATGGTTTGGCCCAAATGCTTGTCCTCTTGAACATTGGAATTATTAAATCAAACTGATATTGAAATAGACCTCTGACACAAAAATTTTTTTGTTTAAAAGGAAAAATCGAATGCACCATATTTATTTTAAAAAAAAATCTTGTTTTTACTTCATGTTTAGCTTGAAACCATGCACCTGCTAAGTCTCAGCCTCCTGGTTATTTATGTCTACTTTGTTCTAGTTGGCTCTCCTTAAACAGCAGTGTAAGCATCTATCTGATATCCTTTGGGATCTTTTCCCCCCTTTTCCAGTACTTTCTATTTTTAGAAAACTTCCCAGGGGCTGCCTTAATATTTATTGTTCTGCTCTTCTTTCAGGAGTGGAGGACTAAGATCTCAGGCTAGAAATTTCCATAATGTCGCTGTATATCCATGTGTTGGCCTGCGCCTTTGGTCTGGGATCTTGGGTGGCCGTTAATGGAATGTGGGTGGAGCTGCCATTAATTGTCAATTTTCTACCAGAAAGATGGGACTTACCTTCATACCTTACAGTCATCATCCAGCTGGCCAATATTGGCCCCATTCTACTTATCCTTGTACATAAGCTGTATCCAGGTCGATTACGTGAGAATCTGGTGATTTATGCCGTGTTGATGATTGGCATATTAGCATCCATCCTCCTGACAGTGTTCTGGAAGAAGACAACTGTGTTTTTGGGTCAACCAAGGAGCACAGCATTCTTTATCATCACATTCTTTTTGTCTCTGGTGGACTGCACATCTTCTGTCACCTTCATGCCTTTCATGATGCAGCTCCCGACCAAGTACATCACCACCTACTTCATTGGTGAAGGATTAAGTGGGTTTTTGCCTGGCCTGGTAGCTCTGGGACAAGGGGTTGGTATGGCCAAATGTGTTAATGTCTCCCTGTCTTCAGTAAACGTCTCAAACTCTCCCCATGAGAACTTCACACTGGAAGCTCAGTACTTTTCTCCTAACTTCTCTACAGAGATCTTCTTCTCTTTTCTGGTGGTCATGATGGTGATAAGCTTTGGTGCTTTTTGTCTGCTTAACCATGTGCCTCAGATTTTTTCAGTCTCTACTGAGACTCTGGTGTCCGAACCAGGGACTGTAGTAACGGTCAGTGGAGGTCTGGAAAACAAGGCAGCAAGAAATTCAGGCAGGAACAGGCAAGAAGATGTTACTGGAGATCAGCCCAAGCCATACTATTCCTGCTATGAGCTCATTTTCATCTACTGCATGGTGGTGTGGGCGAACTGTGCAACAAATGGACTACTTACATCAGTACAGACATTCTCCTGCATGCCCTATGGGAACATGATCTATCATCTCTCAGCTTCTTTGTCGGCACTTGCTAACCCACTGGCCTGCTTTATCGCTATGTTCGCTCCCAAACGGTATGCTATGATATCGTAATATCTAATGACATTGTTTTCTCCATATTGACCATATTGAAGTTCTACACTCTTTGAAGATAGTTGCACAACATTTTCCTAATGGTAAAAACTGTAGTAATGGTTCAGTAGTTAGAGGTTTAAACTATTGATTGGAAGGTTGTGAGTACCAATTCTATTATCATTGAGCTATCACTATCAGGCCCTTGGTAAGGTTCACAACCCTTATCTCCTCATGCAGTCTGTTAGAATTTGCTTTGGATAAAAGCATTTGCCAAATAAATAAATGTAAATAAAGAAATTTTAAAGATTCTTCCAGATGGAGAAAGCAAACAACCCTTTTTTTGTTGTAAGAATCTCATTCCAATCCACTGTGATTACACCATCAGATCATTAGTAGTGTGACTTTGCTTCATTGTGTCTATAATAATTAACTAATAAACACTATTAGGTTTGATGTTTTCATGTGTGGCATATCATTGTTTTTTCATAGCTCGCTGGTGTTGCTGGGTATCCTGTGCTTGCTGGGTACTGGTTTCGGTGGCTACAACATGGCTATGGCTGTCATGAGTCCTTGTCCATTGCTGCCAGACTCACCAGTAGGAAAAACTCTAATTGTAAGTCACTTACTCATTAACCAAGGCAATATCCGCAATGTCCTGTGATATTCGAATTCATTATACATGGATCGACCATAACATTAAATCAGCTGAGAGGTTACACGAATAACACTGATGTAACAATGGCAAATGTCACGGGGTGGGATATATTAGGTAACAAGTGAACAGTCAGTTCTAGAAGTAGAAGAAAAACTGGCAAGTGTAAGAATCTGGGCTACTTTAACAAGGGCCAAAGTGTGATATCTAGACAACTCTGTCAGAGCATCTTCACAATGGCAACTGGTATGTTCACAGTATTCAGTGGTTAGTATCGTTCAAATGTGGTCTAACGAAGAAAAAATGCAAACTGGGGAAAGGGTCATTTGTGCCCAAGATTCCTAAATGTGCGTTCCGGCTCTGATCCCACCGAAGAATTACTATAGCAGAAATTGCAGAAAAAGTTAATTCTGACTTTGATAGAAAGGGTTCAGAAGACACAATGTATATCAGCTTGCTGTGTCCACCACCAAAATCACCTACAATGGGCACAAGACTGTGGGGAACCGGAAGAATTTGGCCAGGTCTAAATCACATTTTATTTTACATCATGTGGATGGCCAGGTGTGAGTGTGTGTGTGTGAGTGTGTGTTTGTGCTCTTGGGAATATGCTTAACAAACAAGTCCAGTCCTTGGAGGATCCATATTGCAACTTGCAGGAATTAAAGTATCCACTGGTCGCGATGTCAGACACTCCTTCAGTGCTATTGTGGAGTCCATTCCATGAGGGATTAGAGGTATTTTGGTGTCATAAGTGCTACCTACACAATATTAGGCAGGTGGTTTTAATGTTGTAGCTTACTGGTGTAATTTCTTTTAAATTGACTTCTTGTGCACATATTCAAGTATGTGGCTCAGGTAATAAAGCTCTAGGTTGTTGATTTGGGGATCTGAGGATCTGGGATTTAGCTCCGCCATTGGTGGTTGCCACACCCCACACTACCCAGCCACTGCATGCAGTGCCGGTCCTACTGTAAGTCCGGTTAGAAAAATGGGAGTGTTGTGTCAGAAAGGGTTGTGTGCGGATTGGATGGTACGCTGTAGCAACCCCTTGACAGGAGCAGCTGAAAGAAATTAACTTCCTGTACACATATTATGATTACGTTGTCCCTTGCACCAGTGGCTTCTACTAAACGGTATGTAATCATTAACTAATTAAAGGCACAAGGAAGGTTCTGGTATTCACTGTTCTTTACAAATCTCGTCCAATATTATAATACTATACAAACACTCGTAAATGTGTCCTAGGTCCTCTCATGGATTCTCTTCACTGGCCTGCTGTCCTACGTGAAGGTGATGGTGGGAGTCATTCTAAGGGACCAGAGTCACAACGCCCTCGTGTGGTGTGGAGCTGCAGTACAGGCCGGCTCTCTAGTGGGATCATTCATTATGTTTCCCCTGGTCAGCATTTATCATCTGTTTAAGTCAGGGGATATCTGCAACAACAAGTGCACGTCATTCTGATCATTTTGTATAAGTTTGCATAAGAAACACGTCATTTAGCAATGAATGATAAATAACAACAGTGTAATAATATAAATACAAGGTATATTAGATTGTGTACACGCCAGCTGTAGAGTGAAAGCTATACATTATTGAACAGTACACAATCCGGTACTAAAGTGCATCATCCTTGCTTGATTGGAATTAAATTTTGCATTTGCTTTTAATTAACTCATTCATCTTCAGTAACCTTTTAATCCTAGGCAAGACAGGTTGCAGCAACACTAACCACTGCATCACCATGCTGCCCTTGTATGAATTAATGTATAAAAGCACATTAATTCAGTTTGTAAACTAAACAACACATTATGTTAGATTTAAGTTTTTAGCTCCTTAAATGTTCCACTGGTTTGTAATGTATGTATTTATATTAATGCTCTATAATATGAGACTTCACAGGTTTTGGTGATAAAAGTCCCTTAGGTTGACCATTTATTAAATTAATGTGTGAAAAACACAGAAACAGCAATCATCTTGCAATTACAATTATAGAAAGTTTGAAAGAATTATTAAAGCCACAACAAAGTTACTGATGTACCCTGATGTATGATTTCCCTGTTATTAAATTTGCTGCTAAGGTCGGCATCTAAGTTCCTGATTAATTTCCTGACTGGAACTAGGCCTCGTGTGTGCAGACGCCTGCTTCATCAATGGTGCTGAAGTCACCACCACCATCACCATCACCATTATCAAAGTATTCCTGCAAGAACTCATTTTCCACATGGTCTTTATTGTAGCCCTGACCTGTAAAAGAAAATTCCCTTAGACTCCAACTTATATGTGAAACATGCTAAAATGATTCCACCAGATTGGAATATTTAAATGCGTACAGTAGCATGACTCTAAAATAACCCTGGATATAAATGGTACGGTATGGAATGATTTCAGTATGACATCTTTTCGTAAGTGTTTAGAGTTTTCCTTTGAATCTTTAATAAATGTCACTATTGTAACTAATCCCTTAAGAATTATTTAGTTTGTCCCTCTGGGGAAACCCTTTAAAGTTTGTGCCAGAAGTCTGTGGTTAAAAAATAACATATTATTATTATTATTATTATTATTATTATTATTATTATTTACTACTTCTGAATAGTAAGATCATTGTGCTTGAAACAAGGGAGAAAATGCACTATGTCTACCACTAGGTGGCAACAAACAATCACTATGGTCTATTCATCTGACTCATTATATTTTGAATGTAATCTTTTTACAGTAGGTTTTAACAACAGATAAAAGGTCAGTTTTACAATAACTCTATTCACAGCTATGTTAAATGTGCTTGTCCCCCCCCCCCTCCCCTCCCCTAAATATGATCATTGAAGTTGCAGATTTCTTCCTGGTGAAGCGAAACCACAAGTGTGTTGAAGTTTTCCTAACCCCATTAGGCATTAAAATGATATAGCTCTTACTGCTGTTCCTGCAGACAACGTATTGATGGGAACTTGTTTCTCAGCTCACGAGTGTCCGGTTCACAGCTGTTCTGCTTCCTCTTCCCATCCACATGGGCACATGGGACTGTACTGACTCATGGGAGATGGGGGTGAAAGTAGGGGTGTGACAGACACACTATAAGAAAGAAAAATGTATATAAACATTAACATGTTGCCATTGGACTTTCATGCTGGAAGCAATTAATGACAGCAGAGCGTCCCCTGATCTGATCTGGTAATTTCTGTTAGGCTGAATGCTTCCGACGTGTTTTTATCCACATGCTTTCTCATCTCAAGAGCAGGTGGATGAGACTCCATGAGAGACTGATGGGGGTGGAGTTGATGTCAGCTGCTGACCCTGGCTTCTGGTCATTCGGAAATGCTTGACTAACCCTAATACGGGCCTTTTAAAATAAGACCCCGAAACCCATGCTAATCTAAAGGTGAAAAGGTCATGGAGATGCAACTTTGCACTGTAGTCAGGATCCCATGAGACTTTCCAGGGCTTCTCCTGGAATCACTGCTGTTAAGCAGTTAACAAGCTGAAAAAAAAAAAAAGACTATTCTGTCTGCCATGCCACAACAAGTCCCTCACTTTCGCAACACAATCAGTGTGACTGCCATTGTACTGAACACCATAAACCAGATATCAGTTAACTCCATTTAATTAAAGAAGAAATTTCATTACCAATTATATATTGTGTCGTATGAACCTGTAAGGATTTTGTTTTTTAATGAATTGATGCTTTTTTTTCAGCATGCAGCACACAGGCCATTGCTTTATATCAGTTTAGTGCAGATATTGTTCATTTACATTATGGGCCTGTTATCTCATTATCCTCTTGGCACTGTGCTCTGTCTCGAGTGCTCGATTGTGCTCCGATGAAAAACAGCTAAAAAAAAGAGCAGACTGTCACGATAATTAGCTCCATTCCTTGATTGGCCTCCCTTCTTCTGTCTGTGCGTTTTATTGTGCCGTGGATGTATTGACATGCAAAGTGTGCGGTGTGGAAAGTGTATCATTTTCTCCCTGAATGTCAGATGGCCCATCACTCTCGCAGCTGGTCCAAGGGGCCGAGGCCACCTGGCTCTCCTCTCGCTGCTCATGTGGGACTGCAGCGGCCCTGTCGAGGGGCGAGGGGTCCCCCTGAAAAATGCTGCTGCGAGGCCCATCTGCTTCGACCATCCAACACCTACACAACACTAACACAACCTGACGCTTTCTAGACAATCTATGGGACTCAGTCAAGCTCGGAGTCAATATAAATGCAATTTTCCTCTTTCTATTCATTAACTCTGACGTAACAAGAGTTGAAAGTATATAGAAGAATAAGGATGCTGTTAACTAATTACAAATGGAACTGAACTGAACATTTTGTTTTTTTGCATCTACACTGTCACGCACCATGTCCTGTACTTTCAGATGTTTATTATGTTGCCAGAACAGTTTTGCACAATTTACTTTCTGTACATTTATTTATTTTTCTGCTATTTATAAAAGTGTAACCTTGTATATTTTGCAATTTTGCTCATCTCTTGCACAGAAAGCTACCAGTACATCCTCCTGTGCTCCTGTCATATTCTGGGTTGCACCATGGTACTGGAAAAAAACAACAACTATCCCCCTCCCCAATTTTATGCAAAATGAACAAACTTACAACAACAAAAAAAAACCCTACTTGATTTTAATCTTCATATAAAAAGAGAACAGATGCTGCCAACAATCTGAATACACAAGCTGTATCTTCCATAAAGTCTTCATATGATGGCATTTATTCTGCATGACTGATAATTGACATTTACTATACTGTAGAAATGATAATATCACATACAGTAGCACAATCGCATCTTCACATTGCTGAGTGCCTTCGAGTCTGAGAAGCAGTCAGCCTGAGCTTTCTTGGACAACGCTGACAAATTTATTGATGCTTTGGTCATGTAATGTCATTACGGCAAACGTTCTTTACTACTTCAGCAATATATCATAATAAAAAGAAATACGTAAACACGTATATGTGTTAAATATATGGAGTTGTAGAGAGTGTCGAGCTTGAAGAATGATGAGGATCTTACATACCGTATCCCGTGGTTACTCCAGATTTAACAGCTCATCCTATTGTTGGTATCGACAACCTGGCTCATTGTCCTGTGTTTGTATTGTGCAGTTAGTTTAGTTTATATGTGTAAATGTTTCCACCTTCTGTTGTGCTGCACAGGTTCTGTAAAGGTCAGTAGTCTTCCCCCGGGAACCTTTAAAGTGTGAAGGTTTACAGTACCACATATGGGATCTGCTTATGGTTCGACACAAAAGGGGAGGGAAAGAGAATGTGTAAAGTCTTTGTTTTGAGCTCATTATTACTCCATCATGTTGTCAAAAGCCCAGATTGGTCCAATTGTGCTTGGGGATAGCCTTTCAGCAAGAACCAACTATTTTTCAATTTTACTGGATAATTGTCTCTGGAGAAGCATGGTGAGGATAGCGTTCTGCTTAATGAGGTGTACTATGATCCTCATCATCTATACCTACATAACATTTGAATTAATAAGCTCGATACCCAGAAGTAAACACCACAATAAAAAACTTTTCTCTATATTTCAATTTGGTCTAATATAGGTTCATACTGCTACAGAATTTTAAATTCTGATTGGTCAGAAGACGGAAACTTTTATTATTATTATAATTTTTTTAATAACAGCAGGGCTCTTATAGTAGCCCTGGCTGCAATGCAAATCACAGCTTTATATTAATACTTCGTTTCCATAGTAACCATAGCATTTGCAGGAAATTGTACGGCGACTGCATCACATAATCTCATAATAATTAGAATAACATGTGTTGTTATTTAACAAACACACACATTGTGCAATGTATGTATCCAGTCACTGATATATCAAAGCTTTATGCAAGGAAGTATTTATTTGGGATTTATAAAAGATTTTCATTTCAAACAGGGTTAATTGTTTACAATTTTAAAACAACAACAACAACAACAAACAAAATGTCTGTTCTGTAAGAGGAATAAAATAATAATCCTCATAATCCTTTTGTTTTACTCTTCCAAAGATTATTGTCATATAGACAAGTGTGCACTTAGAAACTGTGACCTCAGAATCCTTTGTATCCTGTTGGGATTTAGCTACAAGACAATGCTAGTCAATACTTTGGATCAATTCATTTTGGAAAAAAAAAAACATAATCCGCAGACTGTTTAACATTTATAGAAATAAATGGCTATTGAAACTGTTTGACAAATTTCTTTGTTTCACAAAACCAGTGTTACACAAATACGCAGAAATATAGAAAACCCTCACAATTACACATAAATAATTGTATATCCACATAGGACAGCATTATTGCACAATACATTGCAACGATTGCATCTTTACCCTGTATTGCATAGTAGTAAACAGCGTCCCATACTTACAGTATTTACGCAATAAGTAATATTTCCTAAACTTGGATATCAGGGCTCTCAACAGCCTGTTTGAAGGCATAATTGTCTAATTAATCCTTGTGTGCAATTCCAGGAAGCTGTCATAAGACTTACTTTAAATCTTAGCACACATTTTTTTAGTGATCTATACAGCTTGCCAGTCAATTTAACTATACAGTACTGCCTTATGACACATTGCATCACGTTTAGAATAAATAAAGTATATATGACAACAATAGAGCTACATTAAATTATTATCATGCTTATCTCCGGCAAGAGGGCACACAGTGGTCTTGAGATCTACAATTAGCTTGTAAGTTAGAGTATTAATGCAGTAAAGAAATGAACAATTCTTGTATTGGCCAAGCTCAAAGCTTTCTGTTTGTGATCATGATTGATTGGTAGTGTCTTTATGCCAACATAAAATTGGTTTGTTTGACAGCACTCACCGGATTGACCAACACACAGTACAGTGTGAAAGTCCAAGGTGCTTACACAAGTCAAGAATGTTTCTTGAATTCATTTTATCCTGGAGATTCCAAGATACGTTCCAGTTTACCTAAAACTGTAGCCAGTTTACCAAAGCTGCTAGAACACCAGTGTCAATGGCTGCAGTCATGCACATTTAAATTACCATTGACTTGAAAGGCTTCCCATCCAAGAAAGAAGCACCTGCTCCAAAAGTTCTTTCTTCAAATGTTTCCAGCTGACCATGTGGATGAAGAAAAAGTCTTCTGGAGGACAGTTTCGACTAGAGGAATGATTTAAGTAATTCTAAGGCCTTCAATGCAAAGAACACTATAACCCTATCAATTGTTAAGAGTGGTGGTGGAAGCATCATGCTTTGGGGTTGTTTTGCTGTCAGTGGAAATGGTGCATTGAATAGAATAATGAAGAAGGAAGACTACCTGAGGGGTCATCAGTCAAATACTCATCTCACCTAAATGTTTGAAACTTTGACTAAACGAGTGTTCCAACAAGACAATATCATCAAACACACATCAAAGCCTATTGTGGAATGAATGAAGCACACTAATGTTAAGTGTTTAGAGCCTTGAACCTATTAAGAAGTTGTGGACCATGCTTAGAAGTGAGGCCAGTGCTAAAAAAATTAGAAATTTATTTAACCATTAAAACTCAAGCGGCACAGATACTGTATACTGTATGCCGGCAACACAACATAGGTCAATGATAATGGGAAAAAAATGTGCTTATATGGAAGCTTGCTGGTTTGTGTTAACAGTTAGGCTTCAAACATCAAACTGTGTATTTGGGTTTTTGATATGTCATGTAGAACAAAGGTTATCATTACTTTCATATCAGGTAAATTTAGCCTCTACCAGAATATATGAATGACATCGCAAAATGAGCATATTATCATTATTTTATGGTCATAGAAACAACTGAAAAGCAACCATAAAAACATGTGATCATGTGTACATGTGCTATTTCATTGCCTCTGTGATCCATTAAAAAAAATTGTGCTGAAAAAAAAAAAAGGTATATATATAAGGATATGTCATTCTGTACTGTACAATCCTCAGCCCTATATATGCTTATTAAAAAACAGCAAAATAAAAAAATGGCTAATATGCTCTGAGTTTTAAGGGCTACACACTATCAATTCCCCTAAGAAAAATGGTCAAATGTCCAACCAGGATTCTGCCAGAAGCTTGTTGATGGCTGCCAAGTGTTTAGTAAGGGACATCAATATTGGCTATAATTTTTCTTCTGAGTTGATTTAACCTAATCGTCTGTACAGCTTTATCCTGTATACAGGGTTGCGGGGGGGACCTGGAGCCTATCCCAGGGCACAAGGCTGGGTACACCCTGGACAGGGTGCCAATCCATCGCAGGGCACACACACACACACATACACACACTCACACGCTCATTTACACACTACGGGCAATTTTGCCACGCTAATTAGCGTAATCTGCATGTCTTTTGACTGTGGGAGGAAACCGGAGTACCTGGAGGAAATCCACCAAGAACAGGGAGAACATGCAGGCTACGGTACTATAACCATGCAATCCAAATTTTCTTTCATATATTAGTGAAAATAACATTTGGTTATCATCAAGGTTATTGCTGTATATTTATTTTCAAGTGGTACAGATATTTTCAACAGGTACAGCCTGGTTGACTCCACTTAAAATCCAGGTTAAGCAACTCATTTACTGCTACAACATCGGAAGAACTTGGTGTCACTGAACAGCTGTTAGTGAGTGAAGTAAAATACTAGACGTCCTTGCTGCTAAATATCCCAGCATGAAATACCTTTCCTATTAAGGTACTGCAATACCTTAAAATGTTTTATATTTCCCTCACAAAAAAACTGTGGATGTTTTATTGCTAATTTTTTTTCTTCTTATCTGCATGAAAGAAACCGACTTTAAAGACGAACTTC
The DNA here is from genome assembly GCA_013621035.1 of Clarias magur. NCBI lineage: Eukaryota > Metazoa > Chordata > Actinopteri > Siluriformes > Clariidae > Clarias > Clarias magur. The sequence continues at coordinate 106,721 of QNUK01000614.1, read as the reverse complement.
ATGAGGTCCAGTGCTTTAACATTACAGAATAAATAAAAGCGAGATGAGTAATGATCTAATGTTATGGCTTGTCAGAGGTTGCGTGAACTTTAACCCACATCATCAGGGAGTACAGGACCTGTAAGAGCGTGCTTCCTACTGCTTGCACTGCAGTACTTAAATAAAACATACTACTTCCATTATGGTTGTGTGGCACATTCCATAATTAGTCCCTTAAGTAGCCAGAAGCCTGCTGACCTACGTGTGTGTGTGTGTGTGTGTGTGTGTGTTGAGTTCATGTCTGTGTAAGTATGTGTGTGTGTGAGACAAATAGAACAGACTCTCAGTCTTCTGTCTATGCTTAACTGTGTTCCCAGTGAGGGCGATTAGAGACAGGATGGAGGAATCGTGATGGAGAAACAGAGGAAGTGAACAGCTGGATGGTCATATTTCATCCCTTTTTCTTAAAGATTACAACATGTTACTCTGCAAAGGTGATGACTGAATAAGTCCTTGCAGATTTTGTTTTCGGAGTGTGTTTGGTGAAACAGATATGTTGTGCATGAACATCCAGCAAGCTAGAATACCTAACCTCCACAAAGAAAGCTTATCTTCAAAGAAGCACTTATGCTTTGCAGTGTTGCAAGTCTAACCTTTTTTTCTAGTCTGTAATCACATCAGTGCACTTTTATAATGCGCACCCTAACTGTGCAAGCATGCTTCCGCTAGCATTAAAAAAAAATCCTCCTTAGCCATTTGCCTGAAGCAGCCTGAATGCTAATCATGCTTTATTAGCAGGTAGCGACAACCTTGAGGACATGCACATCTGGAGAATGCTACATTAGAGAAGCGATAGGGAAGTGAATTAGTGTAGCATAACCCCATTCACTTTCTGCTGACCAGCGTACTTTTCTCATCAATTTCATCTCGCTTAGACACATTTAGCAGGCCGGGGGTGTGTCTGACCTGAATTATGAGCAGGTACCGAAGTTAGTTTGCATTGCTATCACTGTAAGAATGCCTTTTGTTCAGTTTTTCTTTCAAAGAAGCCTACTGCGAGTTCACTGTCATAGTGTGTCATAAGTGCAGCAGATTTTTCTGTTGTGTGTGGGCTTATGGCTCGATGCTTGTAGACTGTGCAGGTTTCTTTGACAACATAAAGACAATTAGATAACTAGGAATGATAGAAAATTGGACAAAACAGAATATACTGTATAACAACACTCACCAGTATTTGACAGGAAAATTATAGTTCTCCATAATCGTGCCCATGCCATTATTTCTTTTAACAATATTCACCTTCAACAGGGCTTATACGATAAAACATTTTTAAATACAGTGAATGCATCTTTAAATACCTCAAATATATTACATTATTACACAAAGAGACTAAGTTTATTGCTGTTTTGATAGTATTAAGCTTTAAACTCCAGACCCCAGTTCTTGGCAAATGTTCTTAATCTATGATAATACATATGAAGGTCAATAAGATTACTTTTGCAATTGGATGTGGATGTGACTAGCCTGACAATTTGTGTTATTTGTGATGAAAATGTTGATGTGACAGTATTTTTCTACACAAAGCTTTCTTTATATATTGTGACTTTTTTATCATTATTATACAACAAATAGTTCCAAATGAGCAATCTAATTAGATGAGAGGTATTCCATGACTGGTGATAATGGATGGTAACACTACTGAGATGTTTAATTATATGAATCACTCTCTGCCACAGGTGTTCTAATAACTGTTTATTACAATAACGGTCGGTCCCACCACTGGAAAAAATGGTCCGACATACTGTGGAGAGAGTAACTGCCTGCCTAAAACCACATTTAAAACCAGTTACAGAAGCCCCTGATAGCAAAAATTAAATAACCAATAACACAATGTCATCTTAAAACAACAACAACAACAATAACAAAAATACTCAATAAGTACTAAAATACACAATACCTCATGACTCATTAATAATTGCTTCTAAGTTGTTCTGAAATGCCTTTAAATCATCCGAGTTCTTTTATTTACAGCGACAAATCTCCTATCACAAGGTTGAATTCCAAATCACTTACCCAGTGATACCACCTGATAATCAAGGGCGCTACTTTGTCTAGTTGTCATTGGAATGCACGCCCTACTGCCCTAGCTTTCAATTTAATGCTATTTGGGATTCAACCCCAGAACTTGTTAACAGACCTGATATTCTAAAGTGGAATAAGTGAAAATATAAAGAGAACCTTATAAGGATTGTCCACCACTTATGTGTTTTATTCCTCTCACCGTTTGACTACATAGGGATGGTAAGAACTGTCGGTCGCCAGCTCTGCCAACAGCAGGTAGGGAAGACTATGTAGGCAGAACAAAATAACTGTTTAAAGATACAAATCATGATCTTATGATATTAAATGGTGTTTGTAGAACTGTGGTACAGTATAAAGCAATGCATGCTGCATACATGCTGAGTTTATGCTTGTGATATCTTTGGTAATATATGCAGAAATGCATAATCTTTGTGATAGTTATAGAAACGAGACCAATTTCAGGATTCTTGAATGTTCTTAATCACCTATCATGCAACTGTGACTGAAATCCTCCGAGTGAATTTTATGATAGTCAGCTTGTTTGGTGCAAAATAACAATTTAGATGAGGAATGTTACAGTGCAGTTTATTATTTTCACCTGTAGTTCATTGATGAATAGACATGAATCTTCCAATCTACAAATTGGTCCAAGAAAGGACAATTGGTTAAGTGGTGACAGAGTCATGGGTGCCCAGCCAAAAGAGCCATGTAGCTCAACTGCCTGACAAAGTTAATGCTAGTGATCATAGAACAGCGTTAGAACACACAGCGCATCTCAGCTTGCTCAGTATAGTGCTGTTTAGTGCTATCAGAATGCCCATGGTGACCCCTGTGACCTACCATGTGAGCATCAGAACTGGACGATGGAGAAATGGAACATGTTGACCTGAATGCAGTACTGTTATTTTTTTATGTTTATGTTGAGTTAACTTTGACATGTACCACCTACCTAAAATGGTGCAGACCAAGTATATCCCTTCATTGTGCCAGTATTCAATAAAGACAGGATAATGTACTTTGCCACACTGCAAAAATTCATCAGGATGGTTTAAGGAACATGCCAAAGAGTTCAAGATGTTAATTTGTCCTTTAGATTCCCAAGATCTCTATCTGATTAAGCATCTGTGAGATGTGCTGGACAATAAGTAAAATCTATGGAGGCCCCACCTTGCAACTTACAGGACTTAAAATATTATTGCTAACATATTGGTGCCAGACACCACAGCACACTTTCAGAGGTCTTGTGGAGCCCATATCTCTCAGAGTTAGAGGTTTTTGGCAGCGCAAGGGACATACTGTACACAATATTAAGCAGGTGGTTTTAATGTAACAACTGATTGGTGTAGGGTAAGGTTTTATTGAACATTTTAAATGACAGATAGGCCAACAATGTTGGCAGTTTTGAAAAAAGCAATTTGGGAGTTAAAGTGTTGACTCTTACAGCTGTATTGACTACTTTGATTCATCATATAGCGCAAACATTTCCATCACTTCTAGCTAGAGTGGGTAATACAACATCTAGGTTTTCTTTAATCTCTGGATGTAAGCGATACACATGAGCAGGATCTGGGTAATATTTGATAGCTTTAGGATCTGTTCTGTTTGTTTTAAATCAACACATTTGAGGTTCCTACTAATTTCAAATATCCTTTTTTTTATTTTGGTGCTAATCTGTGATTATGTATATAAACTCACTTTGTGGGCCTCATTTTTTACATTCTATAGTGACCATACATACATTCTGACCTTTACAGAAAAGCTCAAAAAGGAAAGGTGACAGGAAGCCTAGAAGGGCCACCATTTCTCTGTCATCCCTTTTCATCCCTTTGTCTCTTCTCTTGTGTTTCCTAATTTATTCCTAGAGCTGGGCATTTGGAAGGGACACTGGGTGATTTTCAATAATCAGTGAATGGAGAAGGTCCATTTGGACCAGAACCAGATGAACGCGGCACATCATTATGATCGGCATGACTTTCAGAGGCAGGCGCACCCTACAAGCTTTATATCATGCTCAGAGTCACCTTTACTGTCTGATGGGTTTATGTAGTAAGGTCTATAAGCATTTGGACAGTGACAATCTTTCATATTTTAGTTTTTATACATCACAATAGATTTAAATTAAAACAATCAAGATGAGATTGAAGTGTTAAACAACAAATAATGCATTAATTGTTAAGGAAATACAGACAGTTTTACACAATCCCTCTTTTACAGGCTAGAAGATGATACGATGACCTAACATCATATTAGGATTATTTTTTTCAATATTTGGATGTGAAAACTTTGCAGTCAATCAAGTCTGGAATCTATGGACATTACCAAATGTTTCCTCCCTTGAGATGCTTTTCCAGGCTTTTTCTTGCAACCATCTTTAGTTGCAGTGTTTTGTGGGCCCTTCTTCCTTTAGTTTTGTCAGCTTAGTTATGTTGAGGTCAGGTGACTGACTTGGCACCTTCATCAAAATTCCATTTATTTCTTTTGGCCATTGTCCAACCGTACTATTTGTTTTACAAAAGGATAACTCCATACACTTCAAAGTTCACCCCTCTACTTCTTTCCTTCTCCGTTTTATTACTTCTCCAGTTAAACTGAGCATGCTTTTTAGATGTTTGTTTTTGTTTAGCAAAGTCTAATCTGGGCTTTCTTTTTTGAGTATTACCAGAGGCTTGCATCTCAAGAAAAACCTGTACATTCATGAATGCATCTCTGATGTTTGTGATGGCTGGATATTCTGATTTTTTCCTTCAGCAAAAGAACAATTGTATGATGATCCAATTTAGTTGCCATCTGTGGTCTTCCATGCCTTTTGGTGTTGCTGAGCTCACCAGTGCATTCCCTTTTTTAAAGAATGTACTTTATATAATATTGTATGTATAATAGATCCAGAATGCATGACTTGTTTTCAGTCTTCATAATGTCTCTCATACGACCTTTACTTGGCTTCCCCCATTGGCTTTCTATAGCTGCCTGCATCAGATTTAAAACACTGGTGTATGCCTACAAGGCCAAAAATTGGCCAGCTCCAAACTACCTCAAAGCATTTACTGTATTACAGTCTGCACCGCACCACATTCCTTTTAATCCTCTAGCACTGCTTGACTGGTCCCACCATTTCTTAGGATGGAAGGAAGGCATGCATCCTAACAAACCAACAAACGAAATGCTCCCAACAGTGTTTTAGACGTATGGTACTGATGGTCATCTTTTAATTGATAGAGAATAATGTACATGTATGTACATGTAAATATTTGACTTGGCCATTCTTAAAGTTTCTGCTCTCTCTGATAGGGCTGTTTTATTTGTATAAGCTAAAGTAAAGATGTCCTCCTTGACTTTCATCTGCACTGCTTTAAATTGCATATTCAGAGATCTCATGAACAGCAACCAAATCAAATCAAATATATACAGTGGAACCTCGGATTGCGAGTAATGTGGTCACGCATGTGACTCTTATTTTGACACCGAGCGACAAGTGATCGCAACTGAGCCAATGATTTTTCTCTCGCTTGCGCTGCGGAAATTATGGGTAATCGTCTCACCTGCTTCGTCCCCTGTGTCAAAATAAAAGTCCCCTGCTGCATCTTAGTGCTCGTCTCTAATAATCAACATCTCCCTCTCTCTTCTGTGTGCGCGCACGTAATTTGACACTGTGCCTCACACACACCGACACACACTTTTCTCATGTGTACTTTGTGGGAGCGTGTGCGCGCGTAATTTGACACAGACACACACACACACACACACACACACGCGCGCTTTATTTACATAGGTAACTCAGCTCTGTCGCGATTCTTTTCAAAGGTAAGGTGCTGGTTCATTTGTTATTATTATTTTTTTTACTTTACAGCAGTGATTCCGTTAGTATGCTCACGCGAGAATGATAAGAGAGATTTCTTTTTTTCCCGTTAAAACAGTCTTTGTATTGTGTATGTTAGTTGTGAAACTTAAAAAACGAGGTGTGGGAGGGAGAAGGAGTTTTACTGTTTAAGACGAGGCGAGGGGCCAATTCCACAGACACACACAGACACACACACATCCAAATACACGGCGCCTGCGCACACAAAGGGAAACACTTAATTGTCTGGATTTATTTTTACTTTTTAAAAAAATCTTAAGTGCAGGTTAATTTGTTTTATTTTTACTTTATATGTTGTATTAATTATTTTATGCATTTACTGTTTTGGGCTGTAGAACGAATAATTTGAGTTTTCATTATTTCTTATGGGAAAAGTCTATTTGGTTTACGAGTGTTTTTGGAATACGAGCCCGCTTTTGGAACAAATTATGCTCGTAATCCAAGGATCCACTGTACATAACATACAGCGAAGTCAGAAAATATTAAAACCCTATTACTTACTTACTATACTTTTACTTATTGATCAACACAACTGCCAGTAATGACAAAGTAAAAACGTTTTTTGTTAGATAAAAAAAAAAAATACAATTCAAAAACTGAAATGTCTTATTCAGAAAAATGTTGTCAAGTGCATCCCGTGGGCTTTTAATTGTCTTTGAGTCTACTTGTTGCAATTTAACTTAATTGGATGAGCACAAATCAGTGGCTAAAACAGACCACAGTTCACATGTTCATATTCTCAGAAAAAAAATAACCTACAGTATGAGGGCATATACAATATATGGTAGTACAGTGGCTTAGTGGTTTGCATTTACGTACCTCATATATCTACGATTAGGGGTTTACCTGCTGCCTTCTGTGTACATAAAGCATGTTCTCTCGATGCTTAATGCGTTTTCTTTAGGTAGTCTGGTTTCTTTTGTTTGTTCCCCTTGTGTGGCCTGGGCAGCTTTGGTCCCTCAATCATAACTCCAAAAGACCTCTGTGGGTGTGCTGTGGTATCTCGCATTGGAACTTTTTCTGCAGACCCTTTGTCTGTGGATCAGGCTCGTTTTATCCTGTGCTTCTCATGGGTGTTCAGTTAGATTGGGATGTGAGTTGTGCTGCATTGGCTGCTCTGTGGGATTGGACAGGATGGACTGGCCATTGGTCCCCACAGGCATGGGTGAGTCTTAGGTGTCTATGATTCTGTCACAAATTCACTGGTATATAAGTATTAATCAATGTTAATACATTACTGTCATGTTGTATCAATGTTATGGCTGATCGGTGTTAAATCCTAAATCATCATATACTGCATACATACTGTACACTTGCCTCTTTTACTTCTAGGGTAGAAAAAAATCACTACTTTAAAAATGCATTCACTGCAATTTAATTTAATGTATGATCATATTTGAGTAACTGGGACTTGTGACAATTGTTCTACAAATGAATGAAATCAGCAGTTTTGGGTGCCATTGTGAGTGAACTTATTCACACAGGACAATAGTATTTCTCGGAGAACAGTGAGGTTTGGATTAAAGCCATCCATTGCTGAAGTGAGAGAAAGTGGTTGCGTGTTAAGTCTGGAAGCCTGGAAGTCTTTGGTCCTTTGGGTTGTATAAATAATGTAGCCCGTACCCCATTCAAACCAACTGATGCACAACAGCCACACAGCTGAAAAATTGAAAAATGCTGGGAGCAAAAAGCTTCCTTTCAGAGACTGCATTGCACACTTACATGCACAAACACACAGGAGCAGGGCTATCTAGATATCGACAATAGTTTTCAGGCTGGTTTGTTGTGCAGGGATATTGTTATGTATGATGACTGCCTATCTAGAGATGAAAAATTAGCAGAAAAAACTAATTTTGCATCACGGTTTAGATACACTCAACGTTTATGGTGTCACATAAAATCTTATGAGAATTCAACCTCCCAGCTCCCCTTCCACCTGTTTTTAAATTTTTTTGGGCAAACTGTTAATTCCTACCTGTCAGCTTTTCTCTATCACTGACTGTTATCCAATGGGCAAGGTGAAGCAAAGCGCTGCAGTTTTATGAACTGCTATTTATGATGCATCACAATGTAGCGGAACACATTTGGAGAAAAGTGCCCTCTGCCCTTGTCTACATACTGTACATGAGCTCACCAGTAATGCCGTCCCTCACATCCAGAGAACATGACCCATTTTACTCCTGAGATGGTGCATTTGAACCTGTGATCTCCTTACAGTAGAACTAATGTCTTTTTGTATTCTTAGTTTTACAGTATATTAATGTATAAATAAATAGTGAAGTAGCACATGGTTGCTATTGGTGACAAAAGAGCATCCTGACTAGTGGGGGAAGTGAAGCGCCAGACACTGTTTTTCTACCATATTGGCCTTCTGCCTGAGTGCTCCTACAAGCCTGGCATGGGCATGACTTCCTGTGAGGTCTAGATTAATAAACACCTGTTACACAGCCTGTCTATGAAGCTGTGCAACCAAATATTTTATATGACCAACCAGGAGCGACAACCAGTACACTGTAAACCCTAATGCTCAAAGTAATTAAACATATTGAATCTGTTAACTTAAATAATTACAATTAGTTCAAAATATTAGACCTTGATGAGTATTTAGAACTTTTTGTTATTTATGAGTTTGTAGAAATTACACTTTTCAAGTTATATGAACAAATTTGATATTTTAAGTAACTGTAAGTACTTAAGTAACAGTAACTGTCACCTTAAAGTTCCACCAACTTAAAATCTTTCAGCCTAGTGATTTTGTCTGATGTCATCAGGGCAATAGGGCACTGGTGGCTCAGTGGTAGGTGTTTCGCCTGCCATGTGAAAGGCCTGGGTTTGATTCCCAACAGCTGGATGAAGTGTCTGTACCAAGCCCAGATATAATGGGAGGGTTGCGTCAGGAAGGGCATCTGGCGTAAAACCTGTGTCAAGCTTGTGTGCGGACCGGATTGCCTGCTGTGGCGACCCTTTGCCGGGAGCAGCCGAAAGACCAACAACAATTTATTTGAATTGCAACAAGTAAAAAAAAAATATAATTGCTATTAAATAGTATGAGGTAGGCTACTCAATAATGCAAGTAAAGAACGATTAACATGAATGAGTACAACAAACTCAAAACCTGATATAGTAGTATCTGTGTATTTAAAATTGGAAACATCATCTCATGTATGTAACTGATTACCTCAAATTTTTTGAGTTTTGCCAACTTATTCAGCTTTACCGTGTAGATGCACAGTAGGTGTACTGTTGATTGTGAATGTGTATCTTTCTGAGCTGAATCTTTATACCTGCTTCCAGTTGTTGGGTTCACAATTCGTAGCCAGTATATTAGCACGATTGATATTTAAATCTGCAGTGGTTTTTTATGGTTATCCTTAATTATGACAACACATGGTGAACTTTATGCTGAAACCTGATTGTCAGAAGTGTGGTATTTCTAGAAATCTAATTACTACAGTAGTACACAGTGAGTTTAGTCCGATTGTTGTTTGATGTCAGTGCCTGGGAGTAGTCACTGTTTTATTATCTGTTATGTTTCAGACAAGAACTGAATGGAAGATTCCCTAGCCCTACCATTCCCTACCATTGTCCAGCACATAGACTTAACAACATGGATTTCCATTAGTCAGGGTCAGGGTAAGCAACCTTTTGTAGCTAACGAATACAAATGTGTTTCTGGTTTACAGTTGGCACTAGATACTGAAGTAAATAATACTCAACACATCTAGGGCAGTATAGCATAGTAAACAGCATTTTTGGCAAGAATGGATGGAGACAGACAGTATATGTGAGTGACAGTATATTGTGATGAATTGCATCATTGGGTAAGAGATAAAGTTTGAAAGTTTCTCATTTATCGATTTCATGTGAAGTGATAAATGCTTTTGACAGAAATACAGGTGATATTAGCAACAAAGAGTTTGTCTGAAAAGAATGCTTGAATGAAATGATGGTTAAATTTATGGTTATTGTTTATTGGCAAGTTAACCAAAGGATTAATGAACTAACCAGAAATGATTTGATAGGTTAATCATCAGATTAAATTATTAATCTGAAAAATAGTTAATACCGGGTTGGTGAAAATTATCTAGGCCATTTTTAATGTCTATAGAACATTGGTGTCCTTATTTTCATGCAGGATGGTGCACTACCCCATATTGCTCTTACTGTGCTTGCATGGTTAGACCAGCATTGTTCAGGGAATTGGCAGGGATGACATGGACCTCATGAATGAGAAGCCTCGCACATGGGAGGACTTGGAGGCTCGTATTCTGGAGGTTCTCATCAATATCCGAATGACTTCATTCAGAACACTGTGCATTCCATCCCCAATCGTTTGAGAAAACTGGTTAATGCCACCAGTGCCTAAATTAAAAAAAAAAAAATTGCTTTCCGGCCTCCGAGTGGCGCAGTGGTTAAAGCGCTCACCCTATCATCCGGAGATCGCTAGTTCGATTCCCGGGTGATGCTGTAACCTCTCGCAGCCAGAGGTCTAGAGAGAGCTGATTGGCCGAGCTCTCTCAGAGGGGAGGGATGAGAGGTACTTAGTGCTCCCACATTAATCACGGCTCTACAGCCAGTCAGGGGCGTCTGTGAGCTCGCACAGCGGAGGGAGCGGATAGCGTTGTCCTCCGAGTGTGTTACGCCGCCCCCAACGGTGCGCGAGCGAGCAGTTCGAAAAAGATGCGGTCGGCTGGCGTCATGTGGTTCGGAGGAAACACGTGATAGTCTTCGGCCCTCCCGGCCGAGTGGTAGTAGTAGCCTTAATGTGGGAGCCCCCTAGTGACGGGGAGGAATTGGACACGACTAAATTAGCGAGAAAATCCGGGAAAAATCCAAAAAAAAAAAAAAATTTGCTTTCCACTGTAATAAAGTAAAAGTACAATTTGTTTCAATTAATTTGTATTAGAAATATGGACTTTTTAAATGCCTAGTTATCTTTCACACACCCTGCAGATTAATCAATTAAAAAAACATTAGTTGGAGTCTTAGACCTGACACTTGAGAGGTTTTCCTTTGGATCATTACCTCCAATAGTAAATGGAAAGAAATGCTATCAACATTTGATTGGCTGTTAAATACCCATGTTGTTCCCACATGACAGTTGAAATTTAAATATAGATATACACCAATCAGCCACAACCTTAACACTACATAACCACATATCACATTAACACTGATTCTCAAGTATACACCATTTAAATGGTGACAGGATTATGGGCACGGAAGGCTCAACCATGGCTGTGGGGACCAAAACATATCCATCTGGTCAAATCCCAAAGAAATCCAATGCAGAACAAACCACTTTTAAAAACGAAAATTCTGTCCATAATAAAAAGGTACTAGAATGCCCAGTGTACCACAGCTCACCATGCATAGGGCACAAGACTGCTGACAGTCTTCCAAATTCCCCAGATCCCAATCCGATTGAGCTGGACAAATAACTCCAAACCTTGGAGACCCCACCCCGCAACCCATAGCACCCAAAGGATCCATTGCCAACAACCTGGTTCCACAGGTCTTGTGGAGTCATGGCCTGAATGGGTAGAGCTGCCAAGGAAGCACAAGGAGAGGAACCTATACAATATTGGGCTTAATGTTTTTGTATTGTAATGTTTTGTGTTGTAATGTTATAGTGGATCGGTGTATATTTATATTGTTAATAAAGTAGTAGCAGACGCAATATATTTCCAAAGTTTGTTTTAATAATTTAGATGATAATGCATTTCTAATTTAGATATAGTTTATTATTTGAATCCAAGCCTTTTTAATTTTTATGTGTAAAAGATATCACTCAGTCAAAGGTATTACAATTATAATTAAGCTTCCCTTACTTCTGAGCAACATTAGCCTCACAGCTCTGAAGTAAACTTTAGGTTTTAAATGTCTTGGTTAATTGACTACATAAGGGGAAATTGTGTAAATTTTTTTCCTTAAACTATTTCTCTAATGTGTTTACATTTTCCTACATGGCTTTAAATGCTTTAATTTTCTTTTGTGAAAAAAAGAGAGTCAGTTAGAAAACGAGCTAATAAATAAACATGACTGAACATGAACATGAACATTTTTACTCACAGATACAGTGAGTATGTTTTATGTCAGATAGGAGAAATCAGGCTGTTTTAATTTATGAAATGGGGTAATGCCTGCAGTCCTTTGTGATTTGCACTATGGACAGGGTGCCAATCCATTGCAGGGCACAAACACACACACACACGCACACACACACACACAATGGGCAGTTTGGGAACGCTATTTAACCTTATCTGTACTGTAGGTCCTTGGACTGTGGGAGGAAACTAGAGTACCAGGATGAATCGAAGTTCCCTGGAGGTGCGTGCCCACTGTGCTAACCACTATGCTATGGGGCCACCTCGTTACAGAATTTAAATTTTTTAAAATCAATATTGAAAACCTTGAATATTGAACTGTTTAATAATACTACTACTACTACTAATAAATATTTCCCCTTCCTACTTTTCCTGAACTCAATTTGGATGACTTCCACTTTATCCATCTGTAGATTAATTCTTCCTCATGGACAGATGAGCTTAATTGGGGCTGGGATTCTATGAAAGCATGTCACCTTTTTTTCTCTGTCAGTGTGTCAGGCAGAGAATGTGCTAATCTGTCAGTGGGAAATCAAACAGGTGTTCTGGTAAAAGGAAGGAGTGGGAGGGGGGGGGTGGCATGGACAGATTGCATGGAAGAATGCAAATAATTGTGTAGAATATTAGGACTGTACCATATGTCTGGTGTGTTTCTATGACGTGTGTCTGGAACTGTTCATGTTTGGCTTTGCTGTCTTGGACGTTTCAGCATAGAATCTCTGAATGAAATCATCTCACTCATTTTCTAACTTTTTCTCTTCACTTTCATCCATCATTAAACCAGCTGCAGATTTTATGATGGAAAGGTTTTGTGTCTGAGGCCTGAAGACTGCATCCTCCATTACTTTCTTAACCATTTGCGTTAATTGTATTATCATTCCGCAATGAAGTTATTAATGGGTCGATGCTTAATAGTTGCATTTGAATTTATCATTATTCATCTAGAACTTTCTCGCTTGAGGCATATGGTGGCTGAAAAGCATGGAGAAGAGAGCTCACCACTCCCATGCGGCTGTTATCCAGTTACTCTGACACATCAGTCGAATTGTGGTTTTAAATAGTCCGGGTTCAAAATGAGAAAACACAAGCCATTGAATTAGAAAGAGAAATTGTTTAGGGCCAATTCGCACAGTCGAGTAAGACAAATGAATACTTAGCTTATCTCAGGAAACCTAATTTTGGCAATATTGTTGTTTGCTGAGAGATTGTCACCGTGGACTATTTTAGGCTTTATAATAAGAGGCTCAGCAGCTGTCAGCTACAAGTTCGCTGTTGCAGAAAATAATCCAACTGGGAATTAGCTTCATGATTTATTAAACAAGGATACATAATAATTGGCATTCAGAAAAAAGGTCCACTCCTAAAACTGTACTTGTACGTAATTTTATATATGATTTAAAGATTAATAAACACAACTTGTCCTATATTGATTATTCACACTGACCACTTTTGACAAAACTCACATTCATAGTCTCATTTTTCCCCAAACCATTCTCAGTTTTCAGTTTCAGACAATAATGATTTGGCAGCCTGAGCTGCTTCTTGAGATCATTACAGTAATTCATACTTTGGCAAAGTTTTATAAAAAAAAAAAAAAAAAAAAAAAAAAAAAAAAAAAAAAAAAGGTGTCTTTCCAAGGTGAAAAACTGCTAAATGGTGTGTTTGTGTTTGTGACTGAATGTCTGTGTGCTTTATACATCTGTCTGGCATTTTACTGCATGTTCGATCTGTACTGTAATTATTCCAAAGCCATTTTGATTGCTGTAATGTCACTATGGAAATCAGGGTATGAGTTATGCTCAAATACAGTATGCTTGCTTTTGTATGAGTGGCTGAATGTGTGAGTAGCAGCTGCATGAGTTACCATATCAGAATTAAATGTCACTCCATTATTAGGTTACATGGAGCTTTTTGTAGAAATAATTCCTTGTAAATATAGGATATTTAGATCAGTTTCTGCATGAACTCAGGTGGGCGTCCTGGGATATTCACATGTGTGTCTGGAGATGTTTGTGTGTGTTTGTGTGCATAGCAGGGTTATACCAGGATAGCCCTAGTCTCAAAGGACCAAGGCAGCCCATCTGGGCTTGAGTAATTGGTCTGCTATTCTTATTGCAGCAGTGTAATGGCCTAAGGCTACACACACACACACACGCGCACACACACACACACACACACACACACACACACACACACA